>JAQFYT010000896.1:0-20051 GCA_034694925.1 Ceratophysella denticulata
CGAACAATTTGACGTATCAAACTTTTTTGTACTCCTACCCCCCGTCGAGATAAGCGAACACAAACGGACGGACGGACAGACGGACACTCCAAATTATATAGTAGATACACATATAAGCTGGTAGCGCGTGGCTCTGGATTCGCACGTGTTCGAATTGAACCATCTTGGAAATTGGAATAATAGACATGTGCTACTATTAGTTCCTTGACCCAAGAATTAGTTAACAAATTACAAGATTAATATTTAAATTTGAGCTTACGTAGTTTGATTTGTACGAGGACATTATGGAACCTTTTCACAGCGGAATCTGTACTTCAAGGGTTATTCATTTTCATGGAACAATTCGTCCGTCATTTTGGAATTGTTATTCCGTTAGCTTGCACGCTAATTTGTTGACAGCGCGTGGTTTTTGATATTTCGAAACACATTTTAACATTAGGCTGCAGACAACTTTAGAATATACTGTTCCACTTTCACCTTGCTATCAATCAACTGAATTCATAATTAAAACAACGTCAGCCATTGAGCTGTCAAATTCGAGGACACGACCGGTCTTCAAAGTTTGTTTTCACTGACACGTTTCCAAATTTTGATTAGAGCACAATCTAAACGACTCGCTAAGGAAAATGAGTGGGCGGCTGGAAGCGTCGATAGACAGTAAGTACTGTTTCTGTTATTTTCCCAATCTGCTGCTGTCTGCTTATTCTTAGAAAATCCGAGAACTTCCGAATAAGCTTTTAAAAGTTATTGGAAAATACGTGGAAAAAGTACTGAAAAATGCCTTGTCTTTCCTCCCACTTGCCTACTTGCAGTGCAGTAGTGGTTAGGAAGACGAAAGACAGGAGAATATCATCATGGGATTCTACAACGACGAAAAAAACTAGAATCTTTTTTTTTCTTCTCGGAGGAAAGCAGCGGAGAAAAAGTGGTAGTACGGTTTTAAAGAAAAAACTGGCTATTTTTAGAATATTATCCGGCTTGAGGTTTTGAATGAATGGAACAGGAGGGTAGCGTCGTTGAATCCCTAAAAATTCTCAATGTTGAATAATAACGCCAAACCAGAGCAAGATCATCTTCATCGCTTCATCACGCCATGTCATTTGTGTAACCGGAGCGGGGAATGCTAATGTGCCTGTCGCCGTCTTCACTCACAATTCCTGATCGTTGTCTTAAGGCTATTCTCCATTTTTGAATTTTGGCGGTATCTCGTAAATTTAACTAACTGGGCAAGCAAACATGGTACATAGTTTCAATTTTGCACATGATATTTAATAGACTAATTCAACGAAGCTAAACTGCTTGGTGATATAATCAATTAACCGGTTTGTCAAACTTAAAGAGAGGCCACGTGTCCTAACTCTATTAGGGCAGTAGGGCTGAGCAGCCAAAGTAGGGAATAGGGCAGTAGGGCTGAGCAGCCAAAGTAGGGAATAGGGCAGTACGGAAGTACGGCTGAGCAGCCAATAAGTAGGGAATAGGGCAGCAGGGAAGTAGGGCTGATGAGCAAGCAAAAGGTAAGGAATAGAGCAAGTAGGGAAATAGGGCTGAGCAGCCAATAAGTAGGGAATAGGCCAGTAGGGCTGAGCAGCCAAAGTAGGGAGTACGGAAGTAGGGCTGAGCAGCCAAAGTAGTTAGTACGGAAGTAGGGCTGAGCAGCCAAAGTAGGGAGTACGGAAGTAGGGCTGAGCAGTCAATAAGTAGGGAATGGGGCAGTAAGGAAGTAAGGCTGAGAAGCCAATAAGTAGGGAATAGGGCAGTAGGGCTGAGCAGCCAATAGGTAGGGAATAGGGCAGTAGGGCTGAGCAGCCAATAGGTAGGGAGTAGGGCAGTAGGGCTGAGCAGCTAAAGTAGGGAGTAGGGAAGTAGTCCTGAGCAGCCAAAGTAGGGAGTAGAACAATAGGGAAGTAGGGCTGAACAGCCGAAGTAGGGAATAGGGCTTTTTTCTTGCCCCTCTATGCTTCCAACGACTTATCATGTGAAAAAAAGTGAAATATGTACCAACACGATCTCATTTTGCATGGCCAATGATTCGTTTATTTTGACGACATCCCTACCTAGATCAATCAAACCTTAGTTATTATTCAAATAGTCGTAATAATAATATATGTATGTTATATAATATATTTTTATTTACTAAGTATTGTTGTGATATTACCATACAGTAATTGTAATTGATCGCATGGACAGGGCATGCGTATATTTTAAAAAGAATTCAAGATCTCCGTGTGAGAGTAATATCAAATAAATGCCAAAATCATTGCCAATAATTAAGTAATTATTAAAGTATATAAAGTAAATGCGGAGCAAAAGAGCAAAATAACCCCTACACGTGACTGGTCACTTGAAAAGTTACACTGCTGAATTGTGCACTATTCAGAAGTTCCTTTGCGCCCTTCGTTTCATTATTAGTTAGTACTAGAGGGGTATTTGAATAACTACCTACAACCTGGACTTTTACTAAAACACTGGTTGGAGTTGGAAGTTTGAAGAATTTTGTTGGGACTGCTAGAAAAGAAAGCAGTAAGAAATGAAGTCACATCAAATTATTACATAACCTTTTCTCATTTTTATTCTGAACGAGTAGTAGGCTCTGAAGAAAATCTGTTGAACTGGTAAAGAAGTGAAGAGGGGGGAGCAAAGGTAATTTATGAGACAGTAACAATTGATAACGTGTAGGTTGTAGCATAAGGTATTACAAGTTTCACTAAACTAAGTGGTTGTGGGGGGCTCAGTTTTAGCAGACCCTTCAGCCGTGGCACCAGGAGCCACATTGAGCTCAGCCTTACTTGGCTCATCGAAGTTGGAGACCAAGTCAGGAACATCTTCGTCGTCACTGTCTTCCGCATCTCCCTGCTCACCGGCATCAAGTTTCCCAGCTGAGCCCAGTCCACCCATTTGACCAAATCTTGGTTGTCCTGCTCCTCCCGTGTAAGCAAATCGCTTCACATGCTCCAAACTCTCAGGGCCCATTTGGCTCAAAATAGCAGGCAACATTTCAGACACTTCTACAAAATCATAATTGGATTGGATTCATATTAGAATTCGAGTCATTTGAGTCATAATTCATATTTCAGAAAATCTTGAAACCATGTATTGAAAGTAAAAAAATCGACTTACCCTTCGTTTCTCCATGACCAGTAACAGCGAAAACATTTGAACCCAAAGATGCTTGCACTTTTGGGTTATTGAAATGAATTACAGTCCCATCATCTCGTATCATATTTACCTTTGGAAAGCCAAAAAACCAATTATTTAAGAATTCGAAGCACTCATTTATTTGCTTACAGGAGGCATGACATGAGTCTGCCGTAGCATAGTAATGAGAAACAAGTACAACTACATAGACTTACTTCCTCGATCCCGGGAATTGTAGTAACAGCGAGTTTCTTCAAAGTAGACTGTAACTTTTTATCATCGGTGGTTGCACTCCTGTGTACGACCTTCTTCTTACGGCGAGCGGTACCTTTTCCCCCGATCCGGACCTGCGCTTGTATTCTAGCCAGTTTTTCCTGGTCCATGATTGTAACTTTCTATACAAAAGAGACAAAGAAATAACGTTAATTTAGTAGTGAACATTCTGTCCACGTCTACCCAATGATTACGTTGCATTTCAGCATCATTTAAGTACTAACTGCAAATCAACCTAAGACCCAGGATAATCCATCTTAATCAGTATACAAAACAAATTAACATTAACACGGTACATACATACTGATTACTGACTGATGTAGGTAGACTTATATTGATACTGACCAGCACAAGTTATAATTCTTAGAAATTCGTAATGCCCTGTAAACTATGTATGTACAATACAAGTAATAGAACATGAACGTAACGTGAGCTTGGTTATTATTAATTACTTATCCACATTTCCTCTTTTTCAAGTACAAATATCAATAACATTGCATTGGACAGAATTGTGGCTTCACTTCAGTCGGGGAGAACTGTATGTAATGCATTTCAGTCTGGTCTTCTGTGATTTATGTATGTAAGGTACACGCAATCCAGAGTACAATCGAATCTAATGAATTCACTAATCAGTAGCGTAGCTTTATCTATTCTCTGTAACGGCTATTAGATTCTGTTTCAATTATTAAAACAATGTTTGGCACATGCGCCAGTGTAGTGTAATTATTGCAAATTAGCTATTTAATACGTAAGTAAAGTACACAATATTCAAAAATAAACAAGCGGTCTAGTTCTGCTCTGCCCAACACAAAACGACTAATCAACTCAAACGTCAAACGTGATCAGATGAAGGACGGATCGGTAGGATTATTGGGGTAAATTTTCAACTCATTCACTTTTTACCTTGCTGACTCACGCTTTTCCGATGACACCTTTCAACCTACAGTGTACAGGGCGGACCCCAACCCGAAATAACAAGCAAACAAGATCCGTTCTTTGTTCTTGTCTATTGATGGGTCACCCATTTGACCTATCGTCATATGTCCCAGGAGGGTCACAGATCAACTGATGTGAAATGATGATTCAAACGTGACCGTGAGTCACATGAGTTGTAAGTGGTACATACCTACGTAGATTGCGTATTTATGGTACAAATAGTACACATGACACAACACTGGATATACTTTTTTTATTTAGTCATTAGTCATGCAACGCTATGTATGAGATTTTGAGAACCGCTAACAGCTAATGCCCAATCACAATGTGCAATGCCCATGTATACGCATTATCTCGCGGGCGTATCAAGAAGGGAATGACCCTCGTCACCTAGCCCAGAAGCAGTAATGTATATGTTTCCTTACCCTGGTCACTCCGGAAGCGTGGACAGTGGTCAGGTCAGCCTTGGAACACGGAGATGACGGACAATGGAAGCGGAGATTCCGTGGAAAAACAAGAGAGACGAGGTTTATCTCGTGTGTACGAGCACTACTACTGCGAATGGAGGCTATGTATCAAGGCCGGAAAGGATCATGCCTTCTTCCACGCTCCACCTACCCCATTCCCTACGCAGCTCAGGCACCCAATGCTACCACGCCGAAACAACTCGGCATGTTTTCTGCTCCCTCATGCTAGTCACGAGACAGGGCTTTGGTCCGATTGGATTTTTGAACCCAGATATGGAGCCAAACTCAGAGTTTCCGGCATGTTCCACAACAGTCTATGTATGCTGTATGTGTTATGCAAATTCAGCAGTTTTTTGTGTGCAACTTTAATCGCGTAACCTCTGACCTCTCATAGTAATATTAAAGTGTAAATGAAAGGATTCTTCATCAAATGCCAGACGTTGCATAATTGTAAATTCATGATGAATATGGAAATGAACTTATATGTATTCGTAATGCCGCTGCGCTGTACGGTTATGTTTATGACGATGTGTTTGGTAATATAATGGTTCGTAAAATGTAAAAATGCTTATTTCGTCTTCGTCATCTGTAGCACAATGCGGTCATCGATATTCTTTCCAGCTACATCGACACTAAGCGTTAAGCCCTAAGGTTCAGAAGCTTTTTATTTTTAATTTTTAATAACTTTAATAACATTAGTATTGCGTCGTTCAGGTGTTCAAGGCGAAATCTAAAATGAAAAAACTGAATTTACCGGTGATGAAATTGAAATAGCCGTTGAATTGTTAACGACGCAGAATCCCAGTTTTTAATGCTGGATGCCATTAACTTTACGCAGCATAATTTGTACTGCTCGAAATCTCGATAACCATAAAATGTAGTAAAGATAGTTAACAACGCGGTGGTACACTTGATGATTAATCTGGCAGCTTTATGTCCTAAATCTAAATTGTTAATTTAGTTCATTTTCTAAATTATTGTTATATTGTTATTCAATATACGTGTTAAATGAATTAGGACTCGTTTTATTTCCTTCCGTTCAATTGACAATGTTCTAAAGAACTACATATTATTTATAAGTTATTGAATGACATAATTATTTTTATAAGCTTATATTTTAATACTCTCTAAATGAGAATGTGTAATATTTTGGAACTTAGAATTGGAGAACTATTTTTGGTAGATTTTTTAGTTTGCTGATGGTAATTGCAGCAAGTATGGTACAGAATGAACTATTTGGTCGAAGTGTGCTCAATGTCGAACGTGAGACCAGACTTATGGAGTCTTTCAACGATGTTAGTCTTAGCAAAAGCAGCACCAGTCGTGTAAACTCCACCCCTATTAATTACAGAACGTAATGCGAATATGAAGCCTCAAATTAGATTCTAGATAGAACAATTTTTATATCTATTAGATGTACATTGGTAAGGTCTTACTTGGAAGGAAGCTCGTCAATTTCTCTCAGAATTGTGAGACCGGAGTGGATCATAGCAATGCATGTAGCACCGTATCCTGGGTTGATTCCTCGAACCTGCAATTTAAGTTTTGATTATGATTATGAGGAGGTTTGATGCTTGACACCACACAAATATTTTCTACTGGGTTAAAAAATGACGGTGACTTTACTATGAGATGGTCTATTACCTTTACAATCATTTTCTTATTTGGTGCCTCGGAATGTCTTGCAGCAGGGTCATCCAATTTCGTGTTCCATCCCTCACCCGCAATAGTAAAAGAAAATGGAACATTAGCTCTCTCCCGAGTAGGACCTTCATGACTCACTAATCCAAGAGAAAACAAACGTGGGAACTGAAAATTAAACAAAATATCAGCTAATCAGTCACGAATTTGTAATTTTCCTGTCGGTACTCCAAGCTTGTTTTGTAAGGCAGTACTTGAAATCATGAATTATAACGTTTCTGAACTCACCGTGGCCAACAAATAACGTCCGCACTTGAACTGGGTCATAACACCAAAGAAGACTGCACCCACCATCAAGAACAAAGCGGCAATGAAACTATTTTGTTTCATATAAGTTTGGACCTGGACAGGCTGTCGCTTCTCCTGTTCAAAGAAGTAGCGCTCGGATCTCTGGATAATTGATTTATCCGAACCGAGGAACGGAAGGCACCAGCCCTTTACAATTTCATTGTTGTGCAAAACAGACCTGACGGAAACAAGTTATTAGAAGTCGAACCGGCTTATAAAAAATGAAAAAGATATTTCTGTACATTTTTACACAGCCGCAAAACATAAGCACATTAATTTAAAAAATTTACCTTTGAGTAAGCTTGAATGTAGGCTTTGGCAAGCGATCAGGAAAGAGTTGTTCACGAATTGGACGGAGTTCATTCATATGAGCAAGTCCGTGAATTGCAGAAAGCCAGGTACCATAATGAATTGAAGCCTGGCCCTAGATTCACGTTAATCATTCGGATTAATGCCATGTGGGTTTTCCGAATCGTGCTATTATATTAATTTGGTACTTACAATCTTGGACCCCTGGCTCTGAAATTCCAAATAGGTCTCCACAGAGTTCACATCACCTATTTACATTACAATTAAATGATAAAATAAATTGAACCTGGGCTACATCAGCTTCCGTTTACTATTTATAGTTCAAAAGCGTTATTAGCTAATTCTCTATCTTATTACCGTCGAACTTGGCCTTCAGAAACATGACACCAAGGTCAGCTGGAATGCTATCAAATCCACAAGCTCCGACAATGTAAACGCCCTTCTCTTTGGCTTCCTTATGATACTTCAGTTGCATTCCTTCGAGAAACTGGGGTTCACCGCTGATGTCCACGTGGTGAGTTCCCTCAGCAATGCAGGCTCGAATAACGTCTTCACCGTAGAATCGGTACGGACCGACACAGTTCAGAATCACGGCTCCCTGCTTGGCCATCTCATTGATGGTATTTGGTTTGGTTATGTCCACCAGGATTTTATCGATACCACTGACATCGTGACCTAAGGGAAATCCAGCCACAATTATCAACATTTTTGCTCAAAACTTAAAATCTGATATTGATTTCAATTTGAATTACAATAAAACCGAGAATTCCAGAAAATATGCATATTCCAGTTAGAAATAACAGCTGCAGCTGCTAGACATGGTGATTAAACAATATAGCTAATGATAATGACTCACCTGTCGCGTCAGACGCCTCCTTCAAAATTTCAGCTAATTTGGTGGCAGATCGCCCGGCAACAGCCCAGGTAAATCTCTCCTCTTTTTTATCAGCAAGAAGTTTAGCAATTTCTTCAACCACAAACTTTCCAGTGAAACCCGTGGCACCAAACACAACCACATCGTATTTCCGACTCATGATTACTGATTAATATGACCTGAAATTAATAATTAACGGATATAATCAAAACTGAACACCTATATTCAATACAATTGACAATGTATGTACAAATTGATGAATGCGTTTGTTGCTTGTCATTTGTAATGCTAATCCTTACTCCTACGCAGTGTTGAGTTGAGATACACGAGGGACGGGTGACTTTAACCTTTGTTTCTTACAATTACTATGAAAGTCAAATGTGCTAGGAAACGGAAACGCAGTTCTGAACAATGAATGGATTGTAGTGAAAACTTACTTATAATTAGACAGACACTGATTTTGCAATTAGCTAAAACAAGGTGGAGCTGAGCTGTCAGCTGTGCTGTGTAACTTTAAGATGATTCTGCTGAATAACGGCAAACGGTACTTAGTTATACCATACCTTATGCCGTCTGATTATGTAGGTAGTTTGACGGAATGACAAGCACTAAGTTTCACGTCTAAAGTTCAAGTAGATGACAGATGACGAGACGTGTATTTTTAGTACACGTCGGACTCGAACTCGATTAGCAGTGCACACGATGCGATGATGATGCGATGAGAAAAGGATAGAGTTGCATGTATGCATGCATGTGGGCAAGCGTACTATACTAGTAAAATCTCTGCTTCTTCTGCTTTATTTTAGGCTTTAACTCACTACCAGCAGCATGCAGCAGGCCTATTTACAATTTACAACCTGGCTTGCTGCCTCCTTCCATATGCAAACTCGCTGAAACATTTTGTTATGCAAGAATTAATAGTACATAATTAATCTCTTGCGTTTGCCTCCGCACCACCCACCCCACGAGATGGGAATTATTCAATTCCGATATGTCTCGACCTTTGAACCTCGTTCTCACCAGGTTCTATCACCATTAAGCAAGGCCGTGATACAGATACTTCAGAATTTTGTTCGAACTTTGACTGAGTTTAATAATAAAGTTGTAACAGTGGACGTTTCATGCCGGATCTACGATTTCATCTATCCAATTCGAAGTATTCACTTATATATAAGTATATTTGATGTGACTTTATATTTTACTTTTACTTTTAAAGAGACAGGACATTTATTTACAATAACACATAAAATACGAAATACTGATCAAACTCCTTTGCCTTTATTAAATCATTCACGAGAAAGACTTAAAAGACCAATTAGTGATGTTAAAAAACGTAAACAATTGGAAGTCAAAAGAGCATCTGATGAGGTGTAGCAGTGTAGAGCTTATCCGACTTTCTGTGCAGCTTCACGGGTCTTTGCTTTCTCGATCTTAGCAATACGAGCCGCACTCTTGGATCCGAGAATACCACCTCCCCAGTGACGACGGAGCTCATCATGACGGTCATTGAAGTTGGTCTTCACGGCCTCCAAAAGTTTGACGAAGGCACTGCGGTCACCCGACTCAACCTGAACGGTCAAACAGAAAGACATTGGATTAAAACTCAATTAGACAGTTGATATAGGTAAGTTCAATGCTGTGCTGTTTTATTCCTAAATGGAATTCGAATTCGAAATCAACTTTTCTCAGATGGTAGTGCATGTTTTTATAATCAGAATGAGCTCATACAGTGGTATAAAGGAGTCATCATAGAAAAAGTCTTATAGGGGTGTTGAGTGTCCCAAGTTAATTAGATTGTAGTAATGCTTACATTAGTGAGAGCAACGCAAGTGCATGTCTTCCGGTTCACCAGCCTTCCCAGACGTGCCTTTCCTTTCACAATACAGTACGGAATTCCCATCTTCCGGCAGAGAGTTGGCAAGAACAAAACTAACTGTAAATATCAAAACAATTACATTTTACGATTTCTTACAATGACAATGACACCCTATATTTCTTTATTTGCATAATAATACTCAGGGTTAAAAAGCTCGAGTTTTGATCCACATAGCTGATTCAGGTGAAGAAATTCATAAAACATCATTGTATCTAATAATATGGTGGTAGAACAAGAAGCTTTAAATTCAATTTACCTCGAGAGGATCCACGTCATGAGCAATGACGACCAACTGAGCCTTTTTCTGTTCAATGGATCGTGTGACGCTGTTAGCTCCTTGTTTCAGGGAGTTAGCTCTCTTGGTTGGTGGTTCGTCCTTTCCTTTCACCTTGGACTCAGCCTTGGAGCGGAGACGAGCCTTGCGGGCCGCTCGCGTTTCCGGGCGGTATTTGTCCAACAGACGGAACATCTGCTTGGCTGTTTAGATATTAAAATATTGAATTACGGATTATCGTAGCGGTACTGTGTGTGTAGTAT
Organism: Ceratophysella denticulata; assembly: GCA_034694925.1. Classification (NCBI taxonomy): domain Eukaryota; kingdom Metazoa; phylum Arthropoda; class Collembola; order Poduromorpha; family Hypogastruridae; genus Ceratophysella; species Ceratophysella denticulata. Next base: position 10,397 of record JAQFYT010000896.1, read on the forward strand.
AGCGTGCGATCCTGAAGTCGCATACGTTTCCGTAACCTTAATGAAAAATGATAACACTATGATCTTTGCTATGATTGGTTACGATTAGGTTAGGTTAGTTCAAAGTCCAACGTATGCGATCCTGGGATAGAACGTTATACACGATACAGTATCAGTAACCCAGATTAGGCTGATATGTAGCACTAGCACTCCAAGCAATTTTTGAAAGGAGACAATGTGATCTTGTCTTACCTGAGTCAGTGCACTGTCATTATGCCATCAGAGAAAGATTCTCGGGTTTTGTTACCAAAAACAGAGTCAACAATCTCGTCGGCACTACATAGTGCTAGTAACGGTAGTTATATACCTGTCTGTCGGTCCACGGTGTGATTAAATTGGTTGATTGGTGGTGGAACCTTGAGTCTCTCTTGGAGAACACGCTTCTGGCGCTGAACACGGATGTACCGGGGCCATTTCACAAATCGACTAAGGTCACGAGTTGGCTGGATATCCTGCCCGATTCCAAAGTTACGTGTACGCTTCTCGAACAGAGGATTCAACTTCTTCTTTTGCTCAGTTTTCTTGATGGCCAAAGTGGGTGGGGCAGCCACCTTCTTGCCCAACACCCTCTTCTTACCCTAAACATTGACAGAAATACAAAACGGTTCACGATGTCATTTTTTAAATTGAAATTCTTGAAGTCACGCCTAAACACCTTAGTTTCAAATCAAATTCTCAGATGGTAGTGCATGTTTTTATAATCAGCGTGAGCTCATACAGTGGTAAAAGAGTATCATCATAGAAATTGTATTTGGCAAAGTTGTATTCTCTTCATTTCGTAGTAGTAGATTTGCTATTTGCGAATTGAATTACTAATGAATAAAAAAAATTCTCCGACACAAGAAAAGAAACATCGCATTTCCGAGTTTAATTGTGAAATACGAAATATGTATGTCGAACTGATTACTGAGTAGAATTCGTAATTTAGAATAAAAGCTAACTAAGTCATAAGTACATTATTAGATAAATACTGACAACTGATGACTGATGACTGAAAAGCCCAGTTGCCAGTTTTCGGTTACCTACCTTCGCCTTATCATTCAGTAGTAGCTTGAAAATCAAATAAGCATTTATTAATTCTAAAATTATTACATCTAAAAATCGCTAAAGGTTGGTGACCGCCGCGCGCTCGCATACAGCATAGCACAGGACACAGGAAACGCCGCACGAAAATAGCATGGGCAAGCATGCATGGGAATAATATGGTCTTAAAATTTCGAAATTCTGCCTAAAATATAAGTAATTAGTAAATTTTAGTAGTATTATTGAGATGAAAAGCGGACGTTTGTCCATAGACTCACCTTCTTCTGCACCATGATGGCTGTCAACTACTTGACCTTAAACTGGAAAATAAGGGAGATGCAACGGAGAAGGAACAAGTCCCGATCTTCTTCCACGCAGACTGACAATGAAGACTCAATTCCGGCCTGCACCGCACCATGCATGCAGCACACATTCGAGTATGGCTGCCATGCCGTGTTGTCTATATCTTTCACCATGCACATCCAATACAACCTCAGACTAAATCAACCACTCACCGCAAATTGAACAAGGAATTTATCGCTGTAGCTGCTGCACTGGAATATCGGCTATGTAGGCTCACAAAACCCAAACCTTATGCAAAAGGTAAGGGCTGAATCTAAACTGTGTATTGAAATCCACACCGTACCGGGTGCGGTATCGGAATGTTGTAGCAATAGAGGGCCCCCTGGGTCACTCTAAATTTCAGTACTTAAAAAGGCTTCGTTTTGGCGTCTACTTGGAAATCCGTCTGAATAACGGAGAATTTTAAAACAATAAGATTTAAATATTTTAATTTCTTGAGCCACCAATGCGAAGCCGAGCCGAAATCAAAATTGATATGGATTCGGGATCAGCATCACCACATACACACACCGCAAGCACTTGAGGATTAGTTGTAGCTGTGTTATAGGTTCGGTTAGGTTTACGTATACCTGCATCATCTGAAAAAATTCGGGTATAAATTTTGGTTATATTTAGTTAGTGTTTCTAAATTACTGTGGGTCGGTCGAGATGCTATTTTTATCATAACCTAGCAAAGTTATAAGCGTGCCGGCACTACAGATATAATATTCTATACAGTTTTATGGATAAAATTTGTATTAATCATACGAATATAAAAATCTGAAATGGGGTTTCTAACGCAAAATTTAACGCACTTTTCATTGGTGCACATACTGTGATAGTGACCGTATATGCCGTGTTCCTCTGGAACTCCCGGAGCAATTGAAATGACATGGGTTGATGTCCCTCCTGGAGAAAAGCTATTCGAACCTGTAGTTTCGATGGTAGGTAAATTACAAATCTTAACTTTTGCCGTTGTTAGTTGTTACTGGAACATTTTTTTAAAAACTCTAATGTGCTCTTCTGTTTCCAATACATAGAGTGATATGTTGAAATCATTGGAAACCTCCAACCCAGTAGTGTGAACTCTCAAGATTTACAGAAGTTGACAAAGTTTACCGCAGACTTTGGACAAGAATGATAACAAAACCGTTCCTCATTGACTTTATTTATCCACATAAATATTAATTTCTTTTTTCCATGTACATATTCCTATTCAAATATAGTGTAGTGAATTTTACGCTACCTAGTCCCCTGTCCCTAGTCTACATCCAATATTCACTTTTATTGGTTCTTGAATCTGGGATTCAGCATACATTGTGCAGCCTTGACACAGTTTTGTCGCTGGATGTTATATGTTATGTCAGCTGTACTATACTGTTATAGCATCAAAGAGTAGAAGAATTTAGAATTTTAGCACAAATAGCACCCGCCGCAGCTCAGTTGATTTAATAAAAATAGACAAGAAGATGCAAGAAAGTCGCGTCTGAGTGAACCTTTAAGCTATACTGAAATTGATTATGTCTGAGTTGGCAGAATCCTTAGAATAAAACCATTGAATCTGTTTTCAACTATGTACAGAGATACATTCGGTCACATTCATTCATGAACTAAATACCGCATTTGAGGTTTATGGCTTTGCAAACATGTAAATTCTGAAATTCTTATGTATTTTTGGCATTCATATTCTTCTTGGCTGGCAGCTCTGGCACCTCCGCAGATCATTACATAGCAGAATAGCAGATACACTACGAACTGCCACTACTGTACTCTACATACATCAGTCCTTTTCAGTTCAGCGTTATTTCATTTTCATGTTCATATCAAGGAAAAAGAATACAGTAGCAAAACATAGTTATATCTAAATTGGTGCTGGTATATTGAATTGAAATCAAGAAGACGAATAATAAATTCAACAGATTATTTGCATGTGCCTGTACGCATTCTTCCAGTTTACTCGACAATTGATACTTTCTTTCCTCAGACGTTAAGTGAGTAGAGATCAGAGATCAGAAATCCTTGCATGAATACACGATTTGTCATACATTGTAAGACCATACTTAGCAATTCGTATCTCTATATGTGTATCTGCGTTTATGAAGAAAATGCGTACTTTCTTGATTTTGATTAGCATTAATTTAGGTGTGTCTCTTGACCCGTCGCCGAAGGGAAAATTTCTACTCTTACCTAAATTGACACTTTGGTTTAACCCTGTTCTTTTCTATTGTTTGCAGTTGTGTGCTCGGTCATAAATCGGAAACATTTGCTACAACCCACCGAAACGTCAGCATGAAATCGAATCTGTCCAGTGTCGTATTTCTGACATTTCTTACGACTGGAATGCTGAGCTGTGTCGTATCTGCTACATCGGGGGACGATCAGTGTACCACCTTACAGAGTAGGAAAAACTAATTTATTTTCAGTAATTCTGATGCAGGTAATATGGATAATATGTAGTTACTTCTTGAAATTCAACAGAAGCATGTGCTGCATTACCGGAAGAACCGGGTAGGAAAGCATGTTATGACGAAAGTGAAGTTGTGTGCAAGGCAGTGGCCTGTCAAGCTCAAATTCTAAGTAAGTTTGTATTATTTTAATTGGGATTTCTTTCAATTGAAAAACCTGAATTTTACGCAAAAATCATAATTATTGAATATTAGAAATTTCAGTTTTCTCCCCCTTCAAATTCCGTATTCTTTACAAAATATTTTAATTCAGTATACATCGTTAGATGAGCCTCATCTTATATCTTATTTGCTTCATAATTTATGCTAATCTATTTAGTGAAAACACTTTATCATACCTATATGTAGGATATATGTGGTATACGCTCAATTTTAACTTTCTCCGGCAAAAACTGGAAATACACACATTGAGCATATTTATGAAGTCGATATGCATTAGGTGGTTATAACCCAGTTCAAGTTTATTTTTTATATTTTAATTATTTGTACATCGTTATATTCTTGATCACAGTGAAATGTAAAACTCTGGACAATAGTGAGTGTTTCAAGAAAACAACTTGCACGGATGATAAATGCAAGGAACAAATTGCAGCACAGCCTAAAGGAACTTGCGACGCTTATGCTGCTTCTTGGTCACTGCAAGTGCCACGTAAGAATCTTGCTATGTAATACTATGTATAATAATACAGAAATTATTGTAAGTTCTAGTATAAATCATAAATAATTTTGTGATTTCTGTTTTTCAGTCATACTATTGATTGTCTGCTCTTCAATATCGACTTTCCTCTGAATATAAAATATTGATACTGATTCCCTGTAAAAGGTCAAACCACTTTTGGAGGGCTATGATTATTATTATGGACTGCTTGTTATGAATGTAAATTACAAACTTTAGAAATCAGCATTAAAAAACGATTTCACAATTACTACCTATACACTAAACCGTTTCGGAGTGGAAATTATGCTTGTTTGTGAGTTACCTGATGTTATGTATGTTTCGTTATACCTTATTTATATTCAGGTCAGCAATGGAATTCAAATGCATTATGTTTAAGTGAAAGTCAATAATAGTTGCACTGAGGGAATTACCTTGGCCAGTGACAAAGATTGCATTTTATTTGCGGGAATTATATGCTTGTGAGACACGGTCATTCAAAATAGTGACAACAGAGTTCGAACTCCAACTAGAATGTCAATCCTTGGATTTGATTAGGATTCTAATTTCAGTCAGAATGCTGGACTAGATGCATGGAAATCGGATTCACTAAGTCGAATCATTGAATAATTTGTAGATATTTCTAAAATGAAGTTTACAATTAATATTTTAAACCATTTTTAATTATCTGGGCATACATACGTGTGGAATTTCAATTGTAATAGGATATTTGATATTTCTGATCTAATTTATTCGTATTTTTGGCCAGAACTTCTGTATTGCATAAAAGCTTTCACAAGCCAATATTAAAAACCTAAACGCAGGTTCAAATACAATGTACATAACACAATCTGGGCTAAATAAATACGTTAAACTCTCTAGAAAGTTGCATGTTGTGTATGTACTCGTTCGCTATCAATTTTATGGATTAACGTATTAGGTTTTTCTGTATTTTTATAAGTAGTGGCAGTTTCATCATCGACGGAGACGGGTACATATACGAGTGACGTCAAAAAACTTAAGTATTTGTAATTTGTAAAGCTATTTGAATCATTACGAACAAAATTGCTCTGAATCGGAAATGTTATAAAAAACTTGCGTTATAGCAGCTCAGGACAGATACGAAGAAATTAAGCACTAGTTGCAGATAACGGGTTTGATTTGCGTGTTATGATTTCTGAAGCTTTCCCAGAGTTGGAAGTTGCGTACAGGAAGAGATTTGCCAATTTTGGTTTAAAAAAGTTGTTTCCAAAAGCTTAATCGCCCACAAAGGTTGCTTCCAAACAAATAACTTACATATAGATTTTCCTTCTTCGACTTCCTTTATAAGATTTAGGCGTGTCATGCATTTTTCATACCGCCGTGAGTTTGCTACCAAACAAATTGGTTTGAATGTAGATTTTACATCTTTTAGAATGCTCTGCTTGAAAGAAGTATACAACGTCATGGCTATTTCATCGCGCAACGATTTTGCTACAATGTAAGGCTTAAGGAAGTTGGCGACAGACACACAGGAGTCAATTCCAGTACACCCTTCTGGACTAACATATAGTCCTAAACTGATAACGTAGATATGGATTGTATAGCAGATCCATTCTGCAGTTTATGCTAATGATACAGGATTTATGGATTGTAATTTGGCCTTCCTTAACAGCACTGCAGAGTTCAAATTGGGTAAACCAATTTAAGAAAATAAATACTTAACTAACGTGACTTGAATTGAACAGTCCATGAGTATTGCAGGTTGCAGGAGAAGGAGTTTATCGATATCTTCTGGTCGTGACGTCGTGAGTCGTGAATCATGAAATTCCGGGTTTCTCGAATTCAATCGAAATGTTTGCCAATTTACTTTGAAACACTAATGACATCCTGTCATTATAATTTCATGATTTTCATGTCATTCGACATAGGTAATTGAATTGAGAATTGATCGTGTCTAGCGTTCAACATCAGTGTTGCAAAGAAGCAGAAAGTTATAAGCAACTCTAAAAAATGCCACTGCTTGTGAGCGACAAACTTTATAAAATTATTCAATTCTCAGTGGACAGTGTAAACTTCCTTGGGGCAATACCATTTCGTTGGGACAAAGAAAAGAATCTCGTAGTTTTCGCAGACGGACATTTTAGTGATAATTTCAATAAAAGATCAAGATGGTGGAGCATAAAGGCCTGGGATATTTGGAAATATTGGTATATTCTGTACCAAATATTCCTATTCTGCGGGTTTCCAAGACTTATAATTACCCAAGAACGAGCATATCGGCGATACTCAAGCCAAGTTCTGATTTTCACTGCTTTCTCCGTGGCATGTGGAATTCAAATTTCTATAATGGCAATGAACCGAAGGCTATTACTGTATTTTAATCAGTGTCTCACGTTTTATAAACGAATTGAAGGTAGGAATTTAATTTCTACAAATTCGTCCTCGTTTTCTGTGTAAATAAGTTAGGCCACTAATTCCTAAATATTTTTCTGTTCAAGCACGCTTCACAAGAGCAGGGATGGTTGTTCCGCCTTGGCAAGCCCAATGTGAGTTTACGATGAAGCTATTATTATGGGGAAGTTTTCCCGCAGCATTGGCGAGTTTACAAATATTTCTAAAGCATCCACAATGGTATCTGTTTCCAACATCCCTGATTCCAGCATCCATATACTCAAAATGGATGACATATCTTTTTGCTCTTCCATGGTTCGTCTTGGTTTACACTTCCTGGACATGTATCATAGTCTTCGTGGAATTCCTGATGCTGTTTCTCTATATTTCGAATTTCTTGCTGCTGGAGCTCAGGTATTTTAGAAGTTAAAATGGCAAAACGCGCCGCTTAGAAGCAGAATTTGTAACTATAATCGTTTGTCAATATTGATTTTCAGAGCTCCCAAATACGGCTCCAGCACCAACGACACGAGATATCTCTCTGATGATATCCGGAGTTTGAAAAATCTTATTCTGACATATCGAAGTCTTTCATTATTATTCAATCGACATAACGACACTCACAGAGACTACGTTTCCGTAGCTCAGAACCACATTGTGATATGCCTGTCAGTTATATGTAATTATACGATCATACGTCATCAACATTCACGCCTCCTAATTCCGATTGAATCTGTGCTCTTAACTGGAATGATTTCTGTCGTTGTTACAATTCAACTTTTTCTAACTTATTTTAAATTCGGTGCTATCAATGATTTGTCAATTCAAGTAGTGAGAAGTTGGGAGAGAGATTTGGTTCTAGGCCGTGGGAACAAGTTACTAATGACAAAATACGTGAAATCTTGCAGACCTTTACGATTTGAACTAGGGAATTTCGGATGTTTTCGTAAACAAAATTCAATAACTATAGTGAGAAAATTGACGGTTTATACTGCTCGTTTTATATTAGTAACGAAAATATTTTTCTAAATACAAAAAATCAAAAATTAAGGAAAGATGTATAGAATTCCATTGAATTCGTGAAATTACGAATAAACAGACCAGTTATTTAATCTTGAACTCTTTTGAAAGTCTCGTGTAAGGCTTCATAGACTTTCTTAGCCTTATGAGGACCAAATCCTGGACAAAGTGCAATTTTCTCCGGAGTTGCGGCCACGATGCCGGCGACTGAGCCGAAGATATTCAACAGTGTGATTGCATCTGTCTTATTGACTGAACGAATTGACGTCAAAGCATCAACCACCTGTCAATAAGAAAATATTTTGTAAAATACGGGACAACAATTTATTTTTCCATTATTTACCTGCTGCAAGATACTTGAATCCTGTTTTTCTTGAATGAAATCCGGTGGTTTATTTTCGTAAATCTTATAATTCTCCAAAATTTTACCAGCTTCTTCAGCAGTATTAGCCGGAATAATAGTTAAATCCGCGAGCATACCAATGTGAGTGAGGGTTTTGAGTATTGGATTCGGATCAGAGACGTCCAGCTATTTATTCGTGTAAAATTAATACATAAATTGGTTCAACACTAAGTAAATTAACGGTTTTTTGTTTAATTCCTTAATCTCACCTGAACCAAGAGAACTCTCAAAGTATATGATCTTTTCAATTCTTTCAATCGCTCATGAATATAATCCGGATGTAAATTATGGTAACGAATACTCAGAAAAAGGCAACAAGTAGTTGAACCCATCACATAGTCTGGTAAGACTTCCGCGTATTCCCAAGGCACACTCCGAATAAATTTCAGCACGGGATTTCCTCTCTGCAATTTTAAATTATATGCAATACATAGTCACTTTGACCTCATAACCATTAGTTTGAATATGTAACCACAACCTATGCTCTATGTTAGAATAATATACTTAATAATATATTTTTTATACTAATGTACATATACAAATTGACTTACTTGTCGAGGATTCACAAGAATACTGTTTTTGGATCCGACAGCGCCACGATTAGCAGTGACGGGTTCTTCAGCAGCAGCACCCACTGAACTTGTACTACTACCAGCAGCTGATTGTGCTGAATTCGGATCAACTAGACTCTGGCCGTCATCTTCTTGCATGTCTATATCCTCCATTTCCGTTAGTGTACGAATCTGTAAATACATGTTTATTTATCAAAATTTGGATTTTGATTACTGACGCAGCAATAAGGAAAAGCTGAGTGTCTACTACGTGCGACTCCGTTTCAACTTGTGCGGCAAAGAGAATATTTCAAAGCAAGTATTCTTATTCTCATTCAGCGTGTAACTTTCTGGAAATGAGTTTGAATTTGAAATTACCGTTTCCGGTTTGAGTGTTTGAACAATCGTCGTCTTCGACAGTTTGAAAAATATGGGGAGCGAGCAGATGCCAAAAGTGGACTTGGTGAAGGACCGACCCTTACTGACCGAGGCACAGATTAACTACATGCGATTGGCTCAACAGCAAAACGCGGGTTTGTAAATACAGAAAAAAAAGTGGAATTTGTGTGCGCTAAATTCAAATTTCTACATGACCGTAAATCGTAATTTTCGCGAAGTTTTCAGCGCAGGTGCTATTGTCAATGTCAACGTCAAATTATTTTATTTTGTTCCGTGCGGAAAACTGCTTGATACTATGCCGGTCAAGAAGGTTGGATTATACCAAGTGGCCTGATGAGAAATTTTCTAAGTAAAACGTCCCACCGTCCCACCGACCCACCGTCCC
>JAQFYT010000897.1:0-20050 GCA_034694925.1 Ceratophysella denticulata
TACCTAAAGTTTCAGCTCAGTTGTTTCACAATTAAAGAAGTTAGAAAAAAATATAAAAAATAAATATCCGATCTATGGTTATAAAGCTCCCTTTTAAAATTTGCATTACTAAAATACGGTCATGGTAGCATACGATCATGATCATGATTCAAAATGAATTTAGGTTTTTCTTATCAGTGCTGGGTGTAGAGCGGTTGTTCGTGGCCCAGATTTTTTGGAAGCGGGAATCCGTCACTCTCCTGAGCCAGGAGATGATATCGTTTCCGGATGTAATGAGCTGAGGCTTTGGGCTGTCTCTCACGCGTGAAAATTCCTTTCCGATTCCCACTCACTCGCGTGATACCTTATAATTATTAATATAAATCACTCAGCAAGGTAACTCAATATAGTTTATATATTTATATAGTATATTTATGCGAATTCCAATTGGCACAATGGAGTCATCATAACACTACTGATTTACCTTGATCTGTCATGAAATCAGCAAAATTCCAAATCATCTCTCCAATCAGAGACGTGCTATTCCGTAGAAAATCAAAGGCTTTAAAATATTCCTTCATCAATTCCAGCTGATATTCTTCACTGAACACGTATTCTGGACTCTGTATGAAGTGCATTGAATTGAACAAATTAATTTTGTATATTTATAAAACGTCGTTTGGCTTTTTTAGTATCGAGAGTTAAAAACGAGTACCGCGTTCTTAGTTTAGGTCACCAAAACTTATCACAAACTGAATTTTATTGAGTTTAATTTTACCGAAGAGGTCAAGCTGAATTTATTCGCAGTCAGGTTGGGTTAGGAGAGCGGGCACAGAGAATATTGTTAATCGGGCATTTCGAGAAACCTAACCCTAACTCCAACGAACCAAAATATTGATTCATGAGATTCTCGTGTGAACCAGTCAGGCAGATAACATACACGCAAAAAAAAAGCCAGTTGTATTGACCTATGTGCTTGTTAGCGGCTATAGATAAATCGAATTCTTACCATATGTATACCGGCAACAGTATCGGACCCGTATTCCGCGAAGATAAGCGGTTTCTTGAATTTTCCAATCCAGTTCTGAACATCGATTACTACGGACTTCTGGATGACTTCCGTATGTCCTGGATCCGAGTACCAACTGAAGTAACGATTGATACAGATTATGTCCACGAATTGAGCCTAGAAACGGTATTAATTAATAGTTTATGCTGCATTTGGAGATTTTAGCATCGTAGCTTCAAAAAAAAACCATGCTATTATTGTATATTATTGTATTTAATGTTCCTGCTTCATTACAGTCAATTCTCTAGAGTAATCCTGTGCCACGACAATGGTCACGGGTCGAGTACTATCCAGTGCTCGGGTCAAATCAACCACATCTCTGAAAAATTAAATAATACTAACACTACATATTATTGTTTTTAAATAACCTACCGCCCGACAAGCATTCCAAGCTTTATTAATGACAAGCGTCACAGGTCTTCCCAGGTCCAAGGACTTTGTCAATCCCACAATTTCCCTGACAAAGCCAGAACAAGAACAGACGATATAGCGTTTCGCTCGATAAAAGCATTTAAATATAACCCGAATTTAAAGCATTGGAATTTACTTGAAATATTTCTCCGCTGCAACTTCTTGGGATTGCGGCTCATTCCCCACTGACCACATTACAACACTCGCCCGGTTTTTGTCTCGATGAATTAATTCACGTAATTGTTGCTTGTGATTTGCCAGTAATTTTGTACCGAATTGCCTAAAATAATCGCAAATTTTATAATAAACTATTTACGCGTTTTAACAGCAAATCAACGGTTAAACAGCTCACTTCAATGAAACCGCAGAACATTCGTCAATGATGACGATTCCGAGTCGATCAGTGAGATCCATGATTTCTTCCGAGTAGGGATAATGGGAAGTACGGTACGAATTTGCTCCGGTCCATTTCACCAGGTTATGGTCCTTGACGATCATGACGTTGTCAATTCCCTTACCACGAATCTGTTAACATAATTTAACGTTAGAATTTCGCAGCCTAAATTATGCAATAAGTATATTTGTGTAATACGCTGAAATCCTCGTGCCGTCCGAATCCCCGAAAATAAAATGGTCGATCATTAATGAGAAAACTGGTCTCGGTCCACTTGACGGAGCGAATACCCACTTTGAGTCGATAAACGTCCGTTGTGCCTTGAACGGCATCCTCGAGGTTCACAACCAACGTGTAGAGATACCCTGCGTCACTCTCATTGGCCACCATTGTGAAGGGCCACCATAGCTTAGCGTTATTCACAATCAAGCGCCCAGTATCACCAGAACCCGTGGCTACAACATTTCCTCGCTTATCTTCCAGCTTCACCGAAGCGAGGTTCAGTTTATAGGACACTTTCTGAAACCGCTTCGCGATGAAGTTAACGGAATAATCCACATAACCTACAAATTAAATATTCTAAATTTGAAAAATTCTCAGCAGACCTAAAACGCAAACACCGTTTGTAAAGGAAACGGCCTCTGGAAATGGCCAAGTACCTGTAGTCCCACTCACGGTCGTGTTAAGAGTAATATCTTCAATATAACTCTCCGGCGTGGTGTACAAGTAAACCGTACGGTGAATACCTGCATAATTGAAGAAGTCAAAGTCGTACTTCATTGTAAAGTAGCCCGGTGGATATCTGCATAAATAATCGATTTATAGTTCAGTCCCGTCCCGATTTAAGCAAGTTGACAAACAAAAACATTAATTAAATGTTAATTAGGATTTAATTATGAGTATTTTCACACCTTGGATCCGTTGCATACGTGACTTCACCCTGTGGGACAGTATCAAGACTGAGCGTATTGTTCACAGCCACCGTAATTCGATTTGGACCTTCCAATGACAAATTGTCCACGCTCAGCTCGGTCTGGAACGGCAAGTGACCGCCTGCATGCTCCATGACCTGAACTCCGTTTATCCACTACACACACAGGATAACTTAGAATTAAAATATTAATACATTTAAATTGGGATATCACCACTGGAAATGACAAATCTGTGTAATGTGCATATGCGTGAATAATTTTGTGCAATTTCGCAAAAGAATGTAGTTCGCTACCGTTTAATAAAATCATATTATTTATAATTAATTCAAAATAGATAACGTTTCGAAAGATGCATCTTCGTGCGCTCTATTAGTAGCTTCAGCACAAAAAGCTTACCACAATAGCATGATAATTGACTCCGCCGAATCGAAGAAAGATGCGTTTTTCCTTCGCCCATCCCTGCGGAACTCGGAAGAAATGATCATACCAAGCCCAGCCAATATGATCTCGAATTAACTTGCTCTGTGTAATATCATTGTACGAGCTCGGTACCGGCATCAGCTCAACATCTCCCGTCTATTCAAATTTCAAATCAGAACGGTGAATAAACCGGGGAGATTTGGATATAACGCTAAAAGCATGAATAGAAAATATGGATACGTAAACACGCACAGTATCAACACTACACTAATAAGCTTAATTTTGGCCGGCATTGATTTGTCGTAAATAAAACTACCCCAATACTCGCGTTGGTATCTTAACGCCTACAAATCGACTGAAGACTCAACTTACCTGATCCAGGGGTTGGTCGTACCAATGTTGGCGAAAGCCCAAATCAGGGTCATTTCGTGGGGAAATCCGAAAATTCCAAATTCCGTCTAATGCCCTAGATAGGATGGATAGCAAAAGTTTAGGCATCAAAATCCTAGCAAAGTCTAACAAATTACCACAGGTTCACGCTAATTAAATCAAATAATGTAGTATCATCTCAGGCATTTACCTTAATTCTCGGCTTTCAGACTCTTGAGGATACAGAATTCCGTTTTGACACAAGCCTAAATTCACGAGCAATAATAATCCTAATACGTGAAGCATAGTTCTGTGTGACGCCATTGTATTTGTGTATTGCGGCTCACTTGCTACCACTTGAACTTCACTGTACTACTAAATTCCAGTGAATGAATAACAAACACTTATATGCTGAACAATTAGTTAAATTTTCCGGTTTCCGATATCTACACACGATTAGTTCCGGAATTTCAAAAACACTGAGCATGAAACCTTGTCCTTCCACGCCATGCCCACCATCCTTAACACAGAACTTCAAACAATACGAACAATCAAAGGAGATTATGTCTACTTGAAGATTACCCCAAGGTTTATTTGAACTGGACTTGGTTTCACCATCGATACCTATAGTAATACTTGACTGCTGACTGCAGTACTATCAATAATGTTTTCAAGGATTTCTGAACCGGCAGATTGGATAAGTTTGGAAGTTATTGGACATGGGAATGCAAGGTTGAGTGTGCCTGGAATTGTTGAAGGTGACTTTGTTTTTATACTAGACCATAATTTGGGCAGTATGTATTCAGTTCAATCTCCAGGCTTCGGCATTCACGGTGCATACTAAAGAGCCTTCATGGACGTACATGAACGAACCTAAACGTCAACCTTTTCGTATGGGCTGAGATAACTGTTTGTTCTATTTGCTCAAAAATACAAGTAATTTGATAAGAGGTTCTGGACACGGACCTAGGATGGGGTGTGTAAAGTACATAAATTCAAGACTGGATCATTTGGGAGTACAATACAAATGCAATGTGTCGGTATAGCTAAGTGGAATTAATATCGAACCGGAGTTTAATAGCCTCGTATGGATTTTGGAGGTGATCCAGTTTTTGGCTTGTATTTGGTAGTCTTAGCATTTGCTATGCAATATGCAGAACGAAGTTCTGGCCTTCAACCAGATAACTCTGGTTTTAGTTGCATGCACGAGACTCCTGAAATCAGATAATCAATCTAAGTCGACCAGATCTTCAATTTGATGACCTAATAGGCCAAGCGTTTTGGATACATACGGTGACTACAAAATACGCGGTAATCCAATTATTTGATACAGGATAGTAGTATTATGGTCTGGGCTGTTGGAGCTGTATAATTTTGGTTAGGTTAGGCTGTTTAGAACCTAACTGCTTATACTTTGCTAGGTTAGATTAGACACGGAAACTAATATAACCTGACCCGTTCAGTAACTTTTACCCTTTTTATAATAAGCTTCGAAACGACGCTACCAAACTGCGCGTGTCAATGGAGTACCTGACAAAACAGCTTCTTGGCTGGTAAATATAACCTTATTATAAAGAGAATTTCGGCGTTGATTCAAATTTTGCTAAATTCACGTGGTATTTATTAGAGACTGGAATTTGAGGTCAGATGTCAGATATCAGTAATCCCAGTAGAAATGTGTGCTACTGTTTTTAAATTAGTTTAACTTAGTGTCACATTTTCCTTGTTGATTTAGCACCGGAGCTAACCCGTTTCGAGGTCAAATTTCTCTTTAATCTATCCCCGTAAGAATGGTATTGTTTTAATTCAACTAAATTGGGTCAATCATTGTGTAACAATGTTAGATTCCGTTGCTCACGCACCAGATTTATCTGGAAACACGTGTGTGCCAGTCCCGTTCTCTAATAAAATCAATTAATGAGTATTTGTACGGATCGATCCAGACAATCATTACCGAAACATATTACTATTATCGAATCCTCGATGGAGTACGCAGATCCGGACTGGAAAAAATCCAGAAAATATCTCGAATTCAAAACATCGTAGATTGTACAGAGTAGATTGTGTACTGTATACAGAGAGCAACGTAACGTATTCCATGATTCAGAATCAGGATCCTCGTAAACCCTGGCTACGTACGGGTGCATCCAGGCGTGTTTGGTGAAATTCTGTGAGGCAGCCTAATGAAGGAAAGGGTCTTTGAGAACCATTTGGTAGATGATGCAGAAGACTCGGGAATTCCCTCTCGAGCCCCAGTTCCATAATTTAATTTTCCAACAACAAAGTCCCCAAAAATATTTCATATGCAAGGACCGTCCTTTCTTTCTACCCGTGAGCATCTAACATCACGTAAAACTGACTATGTACCTACCGGAATACGAATTCGAAATTCGAGTAACATACAGCGTAGTTGCAGTCTATAGTTCAGTTAGACATTTATTCTCGCCAGAAATTCACGATAGGAACTATACCTAGGAACTATACATGAAGCGTGCCACTTGCTAAATGTCGAATCATAGACTCTTCCAAGGATTTTTGATTTTTTCGCAACGACTACGCGAGCTAGCCGTTGTCAAGGATCCTTGGAATCTTCAATATAGATTATACATTGTCCGCGCCGGAGCGCAGCCATGTTGCTGTCGAACGAAATACACATAGTGGAATCACTCATTCATCTCCCATTGAAACTGTCCAATACTGGTACAAAAAACGTTGAATTAGTTGTTGATGACGAAATTAAACTTAAAATAAAAAAAAATATTGACTGGGTTTATTTAAGATGCTTAAACTATTTTAAATTATATTTACGGTAAGCTAGGTTCCAAACAGTAGGTAACATACAGAGTCTTCTGTATGCGTAGGTAACCCACATGAAATACGGTCATTTGAAATTGGAAGAATTAACTAAATATTTGTCGTAAAAAGAGATTTCGGTGTTCCTAAGAATCTGAACCCCAAACTATGCTTCCAATATCAAGGTATCAGAATTGAAGAAAATTTTATTTTTCAAAATTGCTTACTCAGAGAACCTGATGAACAGGATGTATTTGTCAATTCGGTAGTAGAAAATGAGGATTTACGAAAAAAATGTTTTTGTAAACCAACATGTTTTGGAACCTTTTTCTACCGTTAACACTCTAACTGTCATTCAATATAATTTAATTTTTATATAAGCAAATTTTAACTATTTTAAACAGCGTTAAACTACAGTGTATTACCCAACTAACGTCTTACTCACATTTCGTTCACGTATTATTCAAATTAATTCGACCTGTTCAACATACAGATGACATAGACATACACAGAATATCCAATTTTCTGCTGGACGCTGGACAAACATTGTCGATGTGAATGCGTCTACGTAATGTAATTTACGCGAGCGGCTATAGAAAGGACAATGTCAATGTAGGGTCCGATAGTGTACGGCCAGAATTACGTCAAAAAAGCGGTTCAGAATCACAGTCGAGTCCAGTGAGCATTGTATCCCATCGTTCATCCTGGGTCTTGGCTTGTCAGAGAGAGCTGGGGCTGGGGCAGTGATCCAGGAAAAAGACAGGGAATTCTATTATGTCATATTACGTGTCTCCAGGCAGAGTCGTCTGACCCACGCGTGTCTTCTCCATTGTTGGACACAAGCTCCTATTGTTCTCTGGATGAGGCTAGGAATTAGTGAGAAAGTTGGCACGAGGAAGCCCAGACAAGAACCCCCTCAACTCTGTCACAACAACTCATTTCAACCCAATTCAATTATTATGTCCTAAATCATATTGCACAACAGACAGACAGGCAGATAAATATAAAGATGACGTTGTGTTGGGGCAAAAGCCAAGCCACAGACCGTCTTTGTGCCTGTTAATAATTGTAATTTCAATTAATTTAGTCTCGATTAATTGTATCAACTAAATCAGTTAATTAAACTACTATTCATAAGGTTGTTTTGACTCAAGAGAAATATGTAGCTTATTAGCATGTATTGTGTATGTGTTTTTGCTATTTATATTTCATTTTAATTTATCGTACCTATCCATTGTTCAAGAAACTCGAGCAAATTCTAAACTCAGTATAATCAGTATAACAAACTAACCTAACCTTATTTAAATGGGTAGATCTAGCTTGTATAACTATGGTTGGGTTATGAAAAAATTAATTTGGAGCTTGCACATTTATGGCATATTAATTTAACGACTTTATGCATTTCCGCACATATCCAGCAAGTAGTATAGTTGCCGTGACCTACCTGTGAATGAAGAAATCAAATTATCACTTTATTTTAAAATAATATTTTTTTACGAACGGAATATAAAGGCAGTAAAACTAGAAAAAATTAAACCTTATTTTCTATAAAATCCATATTGTCATCTTTACTATAATCCACCATTCTATCTAAAAAGGTACAATTATATCTGCATTGTACCCTGAAGGGAACACGGAAATTTAGTGCTCAATGAAGCATTGCATGGAATATTGAATCCCCTGTCGTAAATCCAATTATTGTGATGCGCTGCAAATATAGAAAAACCCGGAGTCGAGATAAACGGATATAAACGCATAACAAGAAGGAGAGACAGAGTCAACCAAGCATTTCGAACTTAATTCTGGAGATGCCCCTCTTGAATACTCCTATTTTCAAAGCAGGAAGGGTGAATGATTCAATAGGCAACACGACGACTGACTTACAATCAAATTGACATCTGACCACAACAGTAAATAACCAACTTGTATTTTAGTAATTCTCAGAACCGATTTTGCAAAAAAAAAAACAGCGAACAAAACTTAGCTGTGGCCGAACCTATTTAGCAGGAACAAAAATGTGTCTTATTAGGTCTTGTTTTATTAGATTAGGTCAAGCCCAATGCAAGCCATCTTAATTTACTCTAATATATTTTGCCAAATTTAATCTCGCAAAACATATGTCTATACATGCTTACTGTGTTTTGTCCACATTGTTGCAGCTATGTTTTCTGCACCCTCAAGATCAGATCACTAATTAAATACAGCAAATGCGGTCACGGTCCACTGACTGCCACCGTTCGTTCTAAATAATCTGTAAACGGCAAAATTACAATTTTTGGGTACTAATTGTAAGTACCAACTCAGATTTTCCGTTCAGAAATTCTAGTTTCTTCTTTTAATACTGCTTAAATCAGTTAAAGGCAGGTCTGTTCGGGTAGATTTGGTCAACCTTAACCTAACATATATTTTCATGCTTGCTTTGTTTTGTCTGCTATGGTTTATACGCTTTATATCTTCGGAACACCAACGGAAATAGGGTTCTTAAAATAGACCACTTGTATATAGATATTGTAAATTGTAAGCAAACAAACATCAAAATATTTACTATTTGTGTGAGAATTTGGCTCACTGACAGGTCATCGGAAATACACACATTGTTTCATAAATATTTATAAGCGCTGATGACGCAGGTGGGTTAGGCCAGAATTGTAAAAAACAGTAATGAAAGCTCGACGACACTATAATTAGAAGTTCTGAGAACTAATCAGAGGTTCAAAAAATTAAAGGTTATGATTAGGAGCAAGGGAAGAGTCAGGCGGATGAGCTAAGCTGCAACGGGAAGTTTAGTAATCGTAATAAGATTGCACTTTGTATCCCGCTAATGAAGTCGAGACAGTGAGAAGACCTGTAATCAGAGACAATTACCCACAATTACCTCATAAGTGAAACAACAAAAACAAAACCACTTCTGTTACTACATAGTGCAGCTCATTCTAGTCTCAATGCGTCCTGCCAGGCTAACAAAGTTCGTCAGATAAACCTGTGCTTTGATTACCTACGTAACCCTATTCAAATTTAACCAACGGGAAAGCAATTAATCGGAAATATCCTAATTATTGTAGCGTTAAAAGAGGTTATGTACCTAGCCATCTTTAATGGCTACTTAGATTCAATGCATATTTGTTAATTAAAAAACTGCGTCACTGTTTTTAGACACGATTTTGTGAGTACATATGTATAGGTAATAATTTGAAAATACTACATTTCACAGGGCTTCAAGCTGCTTCAATGCCACCTCTGCAATGTGTCAGAACGAGAACGAAGGCTCGTAGAGAGCGTAGTTCTCGGCAGATGCGTTTGGGAGAGTGAAAGTGGATATAGCTGGCTGTAGAGCAGAAAACTCCCGGTATTTGTACGTGCGTAAACCCTTGAGTACATCTTGTACCGATATGACCTTAAATTAAAAAGTTTACATTTAAATTACCCTAAATAAATATACAATTTTATTACACCAAAACGATATGGTTCTTTGTAAGATGTTCTCGAACGCGCAAATAAATACTTTAGACGCTAATTAATTACTAGGTAACCTAAATCCACCTTGTACACACGCGTTAACTAAAATTTGACTCCACACTTTCTTCAGCTTTCACTCCCGAACTTTCTCCACATAATTTTTTCTTTGAGTTCCAATCGCCGGAGCGTCTTGAACGTGGATTTATGAAGCAATACATTCCGGACACCAATATGATGATGAATGGCGACGCAGTGCCGGACATGTTTTAATCTCTGTTGGCTACGTCCAATGAGTTTACTGTAGCATGAATGACACCATGAGCTAGATACACCTACAAAATAAATATATAATATTTGATAAATATAAGGCCGCCGTATAACCGAATTAATTATTTAGTTTAAGTATTATACCTTTGTAGTAATCCCCATACAGGTTATTTCCACAGCATGCACACATTTCAGAGCCACTGAAAAAACAGAGTATTTGAGTTTTCTGCCAGGGCTTCCGAATCCACTTCAAATATGCCAGATTGTAGGATCCAGGTCTAAATTTTGAAATTAATGCGGTTACTATTGTCTGCAGACCTGCTAATTATTTTAACGTAATTTTCTAACTACGATAAATTACCCGGGAGTGTTGTTCATTTTGCAAAAAACTACAAGAAATGCACAGAAGTACCTTCAGTGGCAAGATCTAATTCCAAACTAATGTATGACTCGCAAAAATTATGCCCAGCAGGTTTATCATTGTTCATTTTTGCAGCTCCGTCGTCGTCGCGTCGCGTGCCGTCTTCTTCAATTTCTAAAATTGGATTTGTTTAATATGTGTACGCATACACATGGGGACATTATAAGAAGTCAGAGGCTAAATATGCTGTGCTCAATCAGGCAAATGGAAATTGGTAGTTAAACTGGAAAAAATGATTCACCTTCATGTCATATAAATAGAATAGGTAGCTATAGAGTAATTTTCATGGTGCTGAGATGCTCCTCCGACGTAGATACCGAGACAGCAGTAATTTACCAAGTTTGGATGAAAAAAAGTTTGATAAATGAGCGGAGTACACGAGATAATATCACGCCAACCACCACCTGTCCGCTGGATGCTTCATCGCTGTTCCAGTTTTCGTGAAATTGTCACACAGAACATTAGAGTCCATATAAAGTATTTTTGGCGTCCAGCCCTGATCTTGACCCAGTAGTGTCATAAATAACATACTAAATTCAAAAGTATTCAAAAGCAAAAATTCAGGATTACAGTAAGAATTGAATATGAAACGAGAGATTAAACACTGCAGCCTTCGGTTCACGTTCAACATGCAAATACCTGACTTGGACCATAGTAAACATTGGATAGAATCTCTTTATTTCAAAAAATATTTTAAAACTGAGAATCACAATGATATGTATGAGTCTAAAATTCAAACTTTGAAGCCAATTAAATTTACACTTAAGGCACATTTTAAGTCGGCCCTACCTAACATCGCTAGTTGTTCTGTTAGTTTGTCTGTTCCGTCGATATGAAATACTGTCACGTCTGCAAGAAGAACCCTTTGGCATTATCACAATACAATACTTCAATGAATAGCTTTTGGTCCCAAGCTGCATCTAAACAGTAAGTACGCCCGGGCGTCCATGAGCATGAAGGTGGAGAAGGCCATGACATCGCTAGCGAGCGCTGACAAGGCTCCAATAAAGTGTTTATGCCTGCGGTAAAAACCCGTATGTCTGTGATAAAATCCTTATAGCCTTGATATAAGGCTTTCGTAAAGCCCTTAAGGGGTCCTCATAACTTTGATACATCTCTTCCAGACATTCCGTAGGTCTTCGACAAAGCCTTAATAGCGTCCATAAAGCGCTTAAAACTTCGACAAACACATAGTCGGTAATGCCGTTTGAACTGTGATATGATAAATGATAAATACCTTCGTAATTCGGTAATGCTGTTAGGCCTCTAATAAATCCCATAAAACGTCAATTATACCATTCGCGAGCTTTGATAAAACTCTTCGGACTTCGATGAAGATATTAGAACTTTAATAATGTCGGTAGGGATTTGATAAAGAGCATCGGGCTTCAATAAATATATTAGATCTTTCATAAACCTCTTTACAAACCTTGCTGAAACGCTTCGGACTTCAACAAAGCGATTTAAACTCAGATAAACCCTTTCCCGAACCTTGATAGAGCACTTACGGCTTCAATAGACCCAAAGAACTTCATTGAAGCGGTTCGCGAACTTTGACCAAACGCTCCGGACTTTGATAAAACAACTTTGCAAACTTTATTAAAGCGTTTCGAACATTAACAATGCTCATAAATTGGCGATAAAGCCATTAGAACACGGATGAAGCTCTTCGCAGACTTTGACAAGGCACATCAGGCTTCGATTGATATTTCTTTGTTGTTGTGGTAACAGTAGCATTGTTGCCACAGGAGCAAAAAATATCAAACAAATCGTCCTGTGAAAAAAGGTTAGTGGGCCTACCCTGAAGCAGGCGCGACCAAACAAGTCCTCCGAAATACCCAGCTTGCGACCCAACAGCAAATTCCCGCTCAAATATGATACGGTCTACTATGAATTGATCGCGGGGTCACTGACATTAAAGAAATGACCGTTAAGATGCGACTTGCTGTTGAGCCCATGATGCTTTCACTAATGCTGTTTGAAATGAGCGTAGACAAAATATTGCTTCGTCACAAATCAAAGGTCGCTCCAACACGCTTCAGATTTTTCAAGTATTCGAAGGACAAGGTTGAAGGCTTTCTCCAGAGTTTCACTTTTCGAAATAAGTGTGTTTTTCCTGTCGGGCATTATAATTCTGCGTTGAAACAGTTGAACAATCTTTCTGGATTTTTGAAACAAGTCATTCTTCGTTCGTGTCCAGAATTATACATAGAATTATTCAGTTCCAGAGGAAATATCTCTTATATTTCCGCTCCCGGGTTGTTGGATTTTGGTAAAAATGTCGGGTGACCGTGCAGCGACTAGTTCTTCGAGTGACAAAGTGGCGGTTGTTCATTCAAGGGTGACTTAATCCATAAAAATATCGGTGACCCATCATTTCTTCGAACGAGGCAACCACGAGATTATAAACGGTGCCTTGTGCCTGGGAATATAGGTGGACACTGATTCAACGGTGTACAATTGGAATATTCACAACTTTGACCGTGTATGCTCTGAGCCTTTGGAAAACGAGCACAGTGGTGACGTGCTCCTTCTGAATCCAGACCCAGACCGACGATGCCTTCTTGACTTTGACTTCGTTCAATCGCCACCATTCGACGTTGGAGGAGAGGAATCGGTTATCAAAACTAAATGGTATGTAATATGTAATATGGTTTATCGGTATATCGATCGTTTAACGCATAGGTCATAATATTACTAGGCATTGTGTCAGTTTTCTCCAGATATGGTTGGGAGAAAGCATTGAATTTCCTTTTGTGGTTTGAGATAAGATAAAGCATATATCTGCGTATTCACTTTCGAAGAGATGCCTGAGATACTGCGGCGATGCATCTCATATCTTGAACCACTTCAATGTTTTATCTCTAACCGACAAAAATGCATGTACAGGGTGATGCTAAATTTTTTCTCCCCCTTAGGTTATGCTTCCGAAAATCGTACAATGACCTATTATATACCAAATTAAAGCAAAATTTCATTGTGAATATAGTGGTGCAATAATATTTATTTGACTTTTCTTACAAGCCGCCACTGTGCAGCGCAAGAGAGAGGGAGCGAGCGGCGACCCATCTCGTTCTAGCTTCTCACAGAGACAGAACGAAATCCGGCTCCCTGCGAAGATCGCGACCGTCGCGGCTTAAGGTTCAGTGACATTTGAACGTTCCAGGTGTTGAAAGCCGGTTCTGAATGATATGATTATTTACCCAGGTAGGATGGTGAAAGGTTTGGATCAATTTTGCACCGATTTAATGTTAATGTTACGGTGGACCATTTTCACTATTTTGCGTTGCACAGCGGCCGCTTGTAAGTAAAGTAATGGACCACTAGATTCGCAATGAAAGCTTTAATTTGGTATATTATATGTCATTGTACGATTTCCGAAAGTATGACCTAGACGAAGGGGAGAAAAACATTTACGGCAGTATTCCCAATGACGCCTCACCCTCACTTTTTCCTTAGCTGAGGATTCCCTGTGAAGGATGAGCCAGACCCTCACTGCCTCACTTGTTCACACTCACAATTTTTGTGAGCGTCTCAGTAATTTGGAATCCACCCTCAGCCCCGAGCCGTGAGGACCCTCACTTTTCGTAAGTTTTCGTAAGGGTGGTCGCGAGCACCCTTACGAAAAGTGAGGGAAAGTGAGGAGAAAGGGAGGGTGGATTCCAAATTACTGAGCCTCAGCTAAGGAAAAAGTGAGGATGAGGCGTCATTGGGAATACCGCCTTTAGCGTCACCCTGTACACTAGTTTCGTGTTTCGTTTATTTCAAGTTTCACCGGGAAAATCCATGCTTTATTATCGTCGGTACCTCTCACGGCAGCAAGTCGGTAAAATGTGGTAAAAGTTCGCGCTTAACTTTAAATTGTCGATTCGTGGCTTGGCTTCTTATCTCTCTGCCCAGAAAACGTTTCAAACTTGAAATCTACCTTCTATGTACAATAATGAACGTGAAGTGTGAACGAAATGATAATATTTGATCCAATTTGCTCAGGAACGTGATCTTGCAGAAGGACAGTGTGATCACGGAACATCTGTCCCTGCGTCTGTTCCTGAATTCGTCGGCAATGTCTGAGGGAAATCCGTTGATTGCTTACAAGTTCAAGATTGTTGGACCCCGTGGAAATGTGCTTCACCAGAAAGGTTTAACAGAAGAGGACATAATTGAAGAAATCTGGACTACAAAAACACGTTTAAATTAAACTCAATGCTTACCAATCTTTAATCATATATTATTCGCATTTTTCAGCCGGCATGTACATGATTTCACTCGAGACAGACGTGGACTCCGGATGCTGGGGAGAAAAGGAGTTCATTCCAATTAAATATTTGTACCAGAATAAGGACACCTTGCTGAGTGGAAATACCCTGCGACTCCGAATTGAGCTGGACATAGTGAAGGACGTTACTCATCAAACGAGCAACCTTGAAC
The DNA here is from genome assembly GCA_034694925.1 of Ceratophysella denticulata. Classification (NCBI taxonomy): domain Eukaryota; kingdom Metazoa; phylum Arthropoda; class Collembola; order Poduromorpha; family Hypogastruridae; genus Ceratophysella; species Ceratophysella denticulata. The sequence continues at coordinate 14,940 of JAQFYT010000897.1, forward strand.
GAATTCAGAGTGACGCTGATGCAATTCCTGACTTGACCCGGCCTCGGGCATGGCTCAAAGAACTTTGGAAAACCAGGAATCACGCCGACCTCTCTATCATTTGCGGAGAAACCACTATCTGGGTACACAAGTGCATTTTGAGTGGTTAGTGAATCATAGCTACCTTATCAGCAATGAATATTCTAATCCTAATTAAGGATATTCTCAGGTATTGAATTTTTCCGGTGTCTCGCACCTCGTAGTCAGCTAAAAGTGGTATAGCTTTTGCGACAGCGATTCTCGGTCGTCGCGACAGCAACTTTTCGCGATGTCGCAAAATCATTCACATAGCCTGTCACCGCGATAAAACCGAAACGCGACAGCGAGTTTTTGATCTTTTACGCGAAAACGAAATATCGTGCGGACAACTTCGCATATCACTGTCGCAAGAGCTATTTGAACTCACCTTTAATGGTTTAAACTCGGCCAGGGTTATGACAATGACTGGTATTCGTCTGAAGTCGGACGGGTGATTTGTCTTTTGAAATCTAACAGCTTTTTTAACTGAAAGATGAATGATTCATGAATTTAAAATATTTTGTCAAATATGCACATAAGGATTGTGCTTCTTATTTACTGAACCATGTTTTGTCCATTGTCCAGTAACATTAAACACGAATTGACATGAAATCTATGTACTTTACAAAATCTTGAAAATATTTAATTTTTGATTCTCAGTAGCGAGCCCGGTTTTCGAAGCCATGCTCCGACTAGATATGAATGAGAAGGCCACTAATAGCGTGACAGTGAATGATATTCCGGATCTCATTGTTTTCAAAATGCTGGAATTTGTGTACACGGGAGAGTTGGAAAATAAGGATGGTTGGAAGGATATTGATTTACTGGTCGGGCTACTCTATGCAGCGGATAAGTACGGACTTGGGGACCTAAAGCAAACTTGCTATCTAAAATTGGTTGATTTGATGAACGAGAACACGGTTCCAGCCATCGTTATCCTAATTCATGTTTATGGAGCTCCGCCTGACATTAAAGAGGAGGTGTACAACTTCTGTATGGCGTAAGTGGGAAATTTTAAACTATAAATATACTGTGTCTGGAATTTTAGTTTAGAAAATCATGGAATAATATTTAGGAAGCTACACAGTCTGGAAAACATGGAAGGTTTCAAGAGAGCTTGCGAGGAGTGCCCTGCTGCGTTTCTGCCCTTGCTACGGAAACACTAAATAACTATAAGGTAGTATGAATATGAATCATGTTGGCTTTCTATGCCTTTACAAAAATCCCGAAGTCTGAATGCCGCCGTTGCGATTATGCCCTAATTAATTACAGATAAAATCACCTGTAAATTAGTTTAGATCTGTTTCAATAAAAGCTAAATCAAGTTTATCTTTCGGAGTTTCAACTTATCTCAAAAGTTTAGGTTAGATTATTACCTGATTTTACCCCGCTATTTTCCCAAATACGTCAGTATTTCTTGTAAAACCGAGACATGTACATATATAAATCCGTGTTAAATCGATTTTATTGCTTTTTTACTAGTAATGAACTAAGTTCATGGTAAATGTAAACGCTAAATACGTATCTATAATAGAGTTCATTAGTGACTTAGATTATAGTGTAGGTAGACCAGAACACTTGCTAAAATATAGAATATCGTAAGCGTCAAATTCATTTCATTATTGAGCTCTTCGTCATATTATCAATATTATTCTCTAACGAAGACGAATAAGTAACGTAATCAGGATGATTATTCCTGATTATCCTCGGGGTCATCCTGAAAAACAGACACTGATTTCATTTGTCATATCAGGATCGTTATCAAACAAATAAGATTTCCGAATGATATATAAATTATAAAGTTGAAAATCAGAAGTATTCAATGACTCACAAGATCCATAGCGCGAAAGTTTAATGTGTCAACCAAATATTGATAGCCTTCAATAGTACCATTCCCATTCGGCATCGCTGTCCTCGTCCTCATCGTGGTCTGAAGATGAATTATCTAACAATTTGAACAAAACCCAGCTGATCTTAAAAAAAGATTCTAACGATGAGCGTTATAGACAAGCGCTCACCATTATCGCAAGAAATCTCTACGTCCTTAATGGAATTATCTCGAATTTGTGGGAAAGCTGATTTATAAAAGTGACAAATGTTCACTGCAGAAGAGGAAAGAGGGTTGAACTTATTAGCTTAAACGTTATACAGTTTATATTCGTGCTATTGCGTAACTCATGAATTTGCCTTAAATTACTTATGGTATCACTGGCATACCTTCCCCATCAGAGTCCCCGGCATCAGACAAATAATCCGGATCCTGCTGCAATTCAGCAAGGGCTGTGGCTTGAGCATGGGCGGAATCATGGCGTGACTTCAGGGAGAGATAAGGCAAGCAGCGACAGGTTCTCAGCAACTCTCCAAAGGTACCGATAACGTAGTCGGCGTATTTTTGTACCAAGTTCTGAAATCAGACAAAACAAAAGAAATTAGTGTCGGAAATTCAAACTTTTCCTAAACCTTAATTCATAATTTTAATCATGAGTACGTACACGGTCATCCAAATCCAAAATAGATTGGAAGAGATTACGCACTAACGACTCTGGGATATTATTTCTGTTACTGTGGTCCGCCATATAGATCTCCAAAATGGGAGCGAGCAGATTATCCCGTTCGATTAATTCAAAATAGAATTGTGTCTGGATTTCCCGGATGAGCTCTCTCACGAGCTTAATAACGTCTAAACGCAAGAAAACGTGCCGAGATCTAACAAGCGAGACTAGTTTTTTCAAAAATCCAGGCGATTTCACTGTTTTTCTGACGACAGAAAGTCGCACAGTCGAGGTGATTAGTCGAAGGGTATATGACCAGTTTTCGGCGGATTCCATGTCCAGGTCCATTTCCTTCCAATCTCTCGTCTTCTTTGTGTCTTTGAAAGCATGAGCTACATTAAAATCAAGAGAATAGAATTCTCAACTTTACTACCGATCAGAATGTTAGCATATTCGAGCAAAAACTCACCCATGACCATTTCTACAGCTCTGTAGAATTCAGGAATTATATCACCATCACCATTTGGAAACTAGGGATAAAGAGAAATATGGACGATTATTAGGTAATTATTACATATTTCGAAGAGAATGCCTTATTGGTGGCATTATATTAATCCATGGCTCATGGCTTTTAACATTGAACTCACAAATTAACGCTATTCTCATGATTTGAATTTATAGGGCTTTAAAGTACTGTTAGGAGGGTAATATACCCTTCCGTTCGTAACATAATTGGCGAATAGGTAATTTAGGAATTCAATTTTCGACATGTTATTGGGTGATTGACGACAGGTGAAGTCGAGTTCGAAAAATGTTAGCTTTCTAGCGACACGCCGGAAGAATCAACCCTGAATTGGAACCTGAACCATGTTTTGAGCATTAAATTATTACATTAAGTAACTAACATTTGGAGAAACTGATAAAATCCAGAGCATGAAAATAGCTTTAGCTTAGAAATAGCTAAGGAACATTTCAGGCGACTTGGAATAAAGACTTAGTTAAGCACAGGCAGTAGCGTTGTGATATTCCTCTCCGGTTAGGTAAGGAAAAAACGTACGCGATCCCCGGATCGAAATCGCAATGACACGTGTAAGTACCGGTATTTTCAATGAAATAGCGAACGAGACAATTAATGGGATCCCAGCTTCTTAGCAGTGTTAGCAGGTTTCAGAAACACATTATATGTAGTCTGTTACTTACCTGCCTCAGAAGAGGATCCAGAAACCAGTATATTTTGATAGAAATTCCAGACCCAGGTGCAGTTGAAAAGAATAATTCCGAGAATGAGGCGTCGAAAATACTTTTTGCTACATTTACCTATAAATTATAGAAATACATAAAAATTATGCTACACAATCTAGAGTATTCGTAGAAAGAGGTGGGGAAGGCTTACCTTTACTGGAGCATTAGCATCGTCGCTGAAATAGTCAACGGTATCATCCTTCTTACACAAACGTGCAATGGCACCCAGTGGAAATACTAGCAAGACGTCCATTGCAACTGATTTTACATCGAAATTCTTCTGATCCTTCACATGGCTAAGTATTATCATAAGCAACTCAAACGAGAACAGGTTCTAAAATATCAAGACCCACCAATTAATTCATGAGCTTATTAGTAATGCATCTGTGCCTTATATTTCACGGTCCTACGGTCAATTTTGGTATGGGGATATTGTTAAGGTAGTGGTGGAACAGAACTTACCCTACGAACAGAGCTTGAATCATTTTTTAGTGCTAATCTACAGCATTCCAACAAGAACTTGAGTGCATCCACCCGCTCTTGGTCCGATGTGTGTTTATCTTCCAACAAGTTGTGCATGCTCCAGAGACATCCTTGCCGAGAATCACACTGCATAAAATGTGTACCAAGAAATGCACATTACACAAAGCACAGACTTCGGTACCGCTGCGTTTAGTTTAGTTTAGTTAGGTTTGGTTTGACATCTGTTGATTCAATTTGATAAAGTATTTCCCAACAATAACTAAAATTAAGTCCAAGGCAAAGGATGAACGATGAACTCGTTAATTTCTTACATAATTCTTCAGAACCTCCTCATCTAATGCCAACGGCAACTCAGCCATAGCTCCAATTGGCTGTTAACAGCACAGCACAAGTATTCAGAAACGGCGTAAACAGTAGTGTAGGCGTAGCTAGCTGGAGTCTTGACTTGGTGTGAATCAGACGGCAGACGAAACGGAATTAAGCTGAGTTGTCCGTGTAATTCCTTACTTTTTGTTCCTGAAGTATTACGCAAATAGTGTCAGTTATTTGAACAATTACTTATGCAATCTCCATCTTACTATCTATGTATCTCTTCTTGTCTGGGCAGATACTACGGCTAACAATGTCGTAAGTAGTAGTTATTAGGTATTACATAAGTGAGAATAAAAATTAAAACGTACACAATGCATAACACTAACATTAATACTCTGCGATATATGCAACAATCAAAATTAAGAGTAACCTAAAAGGAGCTCAGTTCCAATTTCAATTTCAAGTGAGATTTATTATACGTGTCTCTTCAATTTCAACATTCATTATCAATTCACAATGTAAAAA
>JAQFYT010000898.1:0-20044 GCA_034694925.1 Ceratophysella denticulata
TGATTTAGGCAACTAGATTAAGAATATGCTGTAACTCATTCTGACACTCGAATAAAGGCCAATCAAATCAAATCAAATCAGTATACTTGAATCAGTCAATTTCAGGCGCAAAATTGAATTCCAAAATTATCTAACTTTACCACAATCTAGATAATGACTCAATCTTGCAAGATATCAATATCAATTTAACACAGTTTTAGATTTCAAACGACATAACTGACACTTCCAATTTTAGCGTCGATCACAAGAGGTACGAGTCATTACCGCTTGACCGTATTTTTCCCATTAAGTAACATAACGAGATATTGCAAAACTTTAAACTTTGAAAATAGCCTTAAGTAAGTGTTCCCATCCGAATTGTCGGACTACCGATTGAACAAGAGAACAGAAAGTACGTTTTTTCCTTTCCATTCTTCTTTGAGTCCCAGACACTTACTTTTACGAGAGTTTTTAGCTCGAGCTTCAGTTGGTTCTCTCTAGTCTTGTCTTTCTTTGTGAAAGTAAGAGAAAGTAGGAGAAAGGAGCCTTTTCTTGTCCAACCATCATCCCAGCCCATTCCATGGGAATCGAGATCCGAAAAAGGAATCGGAATCTCCACGAGACTTCATTGGGATTCCAGCATTCTGTATGCCACATGCTAGTTCTGTCCGAATAATGCGTTTCTGGAACTCTCAATGCTTATGTTACAGTTAACAATTCAAAATGGTTGTTTTTTGCGTAAACTAGTATTCTGTTACAACGGAATAATAGAAGTTCTAATAACCGGTAACAATGTAGTCCTGGTATAATAGGAACTTTTGTACATTTGCGAATTTTAAAATGAACTTACTTCATGGAAAAATACCTAATGTATTTAACTAATACATATGATATTCAATTCGATGTGTTTGTAGTTTTGTTTTGACATCAAAAGGAGCAAAACAACATTTCATCGATTCTCCCAATTCGCCAAACAACCTTCTATGATTTTTTAAACCGGCTACAGCCGATAAGCCGGCTGGACACGGCTAGCTGCTAAGAATATTTTTTGCCCATATGTAACACCAATAACTAATTCCTATTCATATTTACCCATATTAAACGCTGATAAACTTAATTAGTTATTTAGAACTCTACTTTCTGGTATTGTCTCATATATTATTGGCAGTTTTAACCGGTTTAGCCGTTAGATGCTTTAGCTACCGACCCTTTAGGCTTTAGCCAGTTGTGAGCACAATACATGAAGTAGGGGTTATAGTAAAATCCTATGCTACACGTGGGTACGTGTAAGCCTTATAATTCGGAGCAAAAGCGCTGTAATATGAAACAATCTATAAAGCGCGTATTCGTTTTTTCATTACAGGTATGAGCCCAAGCCGCTATCAAGCAGATTTTTTATATTTGACAGTCTTGCAGCAAAGATTGAATTTCTTTCCAGCAAGGAAACACATTGCCCAGCCAACGACGGCAACATACACAAAAGCTGTTTCCAGAACGAAAGTTGTAGCGTGGCTTCGCTTGGCTGGTTTGGGTTTCCGTGCTGGAATTGTTCATGTAACTCTGTGGGAAAAACAAGGACAGGCGTGTGAGATTGGATTTGGTGAAAGTGAAGACAGGGAGGGGTAGGGGAGTTATATGAATGCTTGCTTTCTCTTCCCCAGATTACATATATAACATTCAATGTCCCATCGGGTATTTGTCTTGTCTACAACAACCTTATTCCCCCAACCATATCCGCCGACATACCATAATAATACATGTACAGAATCATATTCAAACAATACGGCAAGCAAGAACAGTACAGATGCCGGAAACCCCAAAGCACCACCAATAAATAACATCTTTCTTCCTTGTACTGCTATCTACAACTGAATATTTCATTGTGACCACCTTATTGGTATTATTTTGGTAGATCGTGTTTTAGATTTCCACACGGAGTTTTACTTATGGAAAATTTCAAATAAATCAACCTAACCTAAAATGTTCATACATAAGCTAAATAGGTACCTATTAAGTCATATTCAATCCGACCTGTTTGGTAAACTTCGATTAGATTAATTATATACAGAATGTAGATGTGATATTTCTCGATATCAGCCGAAATGGAAGCTTCCGCTGTTCCAGAAAGTTTGCATGTACGCCTGTGAAATGCCTGTGAAATCTATGCCTAAATAAATCTAACCTAGCACTAATCCAACATAATTTTGAATTATTGTCCTTGTAATTATGAAGTATATTTATAGTATTTACGTGAAGTATGCAATCTACAGCCATTAGACCATAACCGCTGCAATCGAGACCTAACACCTAACCTAACCCGGTACCTAACAGACATAGAGAACTTATTAGCCCAAGTGCACAAAATACAAAATTCGGGTATTATAGCTGAAATGTTAGACACACGAGACAAAGTCATATTTATAAAGCAACCATTAAGGTAAATCGTCCATATCGTCCACAAAATACATTAGGTATGTACGTCTGTCACCCTGTAACCTGATTTACTGGAACAATGCGCATAATAAGGTTTTCGATATAATTCTTTCATACTTTTCCAAGACACTTTGCCATCTTGTAAATTCGAAATAAGAAACCTGTGTAGTAGAGCGTTGAAGGATCTTTGATTGCAAAATAGATGCATTATATCTTATATCCGTAAAAATAAGTGTTTTCGTATGGCATACAAGATACACACAGCCCTGTGCCAAAGGCAGTCAGTCAAATCCATCCATATTATTTTCGTCTCTCCTCCTGGAACGTGTACCTTTGATACTGGAACAATAGCGGCATTCTGGATAGATATATCCGTCGAGGCTTTTCCATGAAGTTTTGCACATGGAGGTCCAGAAGACTGAAGTTTTGGGTATAGAAAGTTTTCTTGGTGCGAGAGCTTTCTCCAGCGTGATGTGATGCCTTGAGCTTATGTTAGTGTGGGGTTAGGGTTTGAGCAGAGTATACGAGTGAAAGTTTTTTGGGGCTTTTGGTGAGGCGAGGCCAGGGCGGGAGTAGTGATAGGACAGCGGAGGAGGAGAGGGTAGCTACGTAGGTAGGGGATAGGATAGAGGGATGGGCCTGGATTTTCCGGATCCTTCCCAAGCACACCCGGTCGTTGGCTGGCTCCAGAGCCCAGGAGGGCAGGGCTTAGCTCATCTCATCTCTTTCTCGCTCCCAAACCCCATTGTCACTCAACCACCCGAACACCAAACCAACTTCATCCCATGCGCCTCTCGTCTTCTCGAACATCTTCCGTAAGCCTCAACGAGATCTACAATACCAGGAGATCCACGATCTAGCTAAGCTTGAACCAAAAACCAAACCAGGGCTTCACGAAGGATAGGACACTTTCACAAGATCAGATCATCTCGCGTCAGCCAACAAGACACCAGAAGATAACAACACTGAAATCTCAATTGTTACAGTATCTTCTTATCTGTACATCCATCATATATTCTTTCGATTCGCAATTCGCAGATCACTTCGCGTCAGGCGTCCGACAACAGCCCTAGAATTGCATAAACAAACACACCTGAAACCAACCTGAAACATTGAAATACCAAATATTGCTGTATTGCAGAAGTCGATTACTCAATAATATTTTAAAAGTTTATTAACTGGCTACTGTGGTCTTTGTGTTTACTGTATATTTATGTGATCTACGTACATTCCTTAACATGAGGATAACAATAGGAATTAGAGCTAATACTTGTGTGAAGAACTAAGAAACTGAATTATCTAAGACAATAGGGGTAAGTGTAGTGATAATACCAGAGATTTGAATTCTGTGGAACAATGCGGTGCAAGCCAGTGGCCCGAAAAGTGAACAGCATTCAAGGTAAGCTAAAACGTTTTAACGAAAAACCTATATTTATTATATTGATTTGTTCCGAGTTTTGTTTTTAGAATTTAAATACGAATATATGGATAAACGTATAAATTATCGCGTAGGTATCAGATATTGCCCTCAGTATTGTATTTTCAGTAGGACTTATGGGCGATGGCGATGGTTTAGGCGATGATGATGATGAATTCATGATTTCGGCCGTGTTTATGCGCGTAGATAGACCTAAGTAAGTAATTTATTTGTTGATCAATAATTGCGGGATAGTTCACAAGTGCCAACCTTGTAAGTGCCGTTGCGTATCCTGGATTCACATTCTATTGTTCAAACTTGTTGAATGATGTATTTAGATTGAAACCATATAGTATGGTCATGGTCTGACATTACATTACCAATCTAATGAAATTATTCTATGTATTTGCAATTTGAATACTACAATATTACATATACAAATACAAAAACACGAGCGGCTGGGCATTGTTTTCATCAGGTCCAAGCTCCAGCTCGCTTACATAACCATACGACAAACATTGCGTACCTACCTACTCCAATACTGGGACATAAAACATGTTTAGCATACTCAGAACTGTACTGTACTGAGTATAGGAAGCAATCAGAACAGAAATCTTTGAAGTTTTCCCACAACAGATGCCATAAAAATTGCTCAAAGTTTTCACCCCTAAAAAGTTCTCAATTGAATAGACAAACTTTGTTTGTACAAAAGCACACCTATTTTTAACACCTAACCTAATAGTATACGTGCGTTCTGAAACAAAATGTGAAGGTAGGTAAGGGGTACAGTATATTTTGTCAACAGACGCAAATACGAGCTATTTTCTTTTGTTGTCGTAATTTGCCTTGTACGTTGTACTAAGAAACGCTATTTTGAATAACTGGCGCCAAGATCAAGATGGCGCCGCATGCGTTCCCGCAGAGTTTAGCTAATGCAGCATATTATCAATTCTCGCATGATTTATTAGTCGCATATCTGTTTTTCTTAATACGAACACGTGCGTAAATATTTCGAGGTTATTGTTCAATGCATTACTGTGACCAAGTGTGTAGGTATTGAATTTCCAGTTTCCGTTCCATTGTTGACAATACCGGGGTATGAGTGACAGGTCGGGGTACCGGGCTCTGGTTTTGGCCTGAAGAAGAGGTGACTAGCTCGGAATGAGATTATTATTACTTTACTTTACTTTGCATACAAGGAGGATACTTATGGGAATCGGCCCGTGTGTGCCTGACACTGTTCTTACTCACAATATCTACCTTCATAGTAGATAGGTACGCACAGGTATAGAGAGAAAGTGACCGACAGACTCATAGAAATAATGACCCATGAGTCAAAAGGGGAGCGGAACACCGTAAAGTAATAATAGGAATATTCAAATATGCGGTCTTGTTCTCGTTCAGTTTCCCTATCCTATTGTCCTCAATGTCACCGTGTTCCTCGTACCAGGGTTGGATGTTGGATGCGCAGTTAAAGTTAACAATGGTTTGGATGACTCGTGACCTGAACCTGACCGCATTATTTGTTATTTGTGACATCGTTCTGTAGTGAAGACGTTATTTTAATCCAGGCTATTAGTAGAATATTGGTGAAGACAAAACTGGTTTTATAATATAAATGGATTTACGACTTAATTCCACTGGGGAAGAAGAGCAAGAACAGGAGGCAACGGTTGATATTCCCATTTCCGAGAAGGTGGAAACGTGGGTACAAATGGAGCCAACACTGTGGTTTCTCATGCCAGGAATGTCGACTGAAAACGGAGACATATTCATTTTCTCGCACAACGTCCGGTTCAAACGGTTCAATACCAATTGTAAGTTTGTATTTACGGTTTAACAATACATACCTAGCATCTGGCTAAACCATGCGAGAATTCTATGTTAGCTAAATCCCGCGTTTAATGACGCCAAACGCCATGTTGACAGTGGCGCCAGATATTCAAGATAGCGGTACTTAATACAAGCGAATTATTAAACAAAAGCATACAGCCTGCGTAAATGTATGTTCACCGTTTAATATGTTAAATTTAACTTACGCTTGAAAGGTTATGTGGACGGAGGCTATTGGTAGAAAATTCAAAATCAGTATCTCCTGCTAACGCCATAATACAGTAAAACTATCCTATCAAGGCACGAATACCTTTGCGACAACTAAACTTTTATTTGAAATTCAACCATTGAATGTCACCGCCATCAGTTATAAAATTAAAATTTAACTATTGAAAACGAGTTATGTGAGTCATAAAAAGTTTGGTGGTACCGTGGCTTGTCGTGACGAAAAAATCCACTATTTCGCAATTCGCAACCCTGTCCGAATCCCGAACCCGTATACCTGGACATAGGACATTTGACGTTGTGTAGGTGTCAGCTTCTGACAAGATAGGCATTTGGCTATAGCCCTGGTGCTGGCTGCTGATGACTCTTGTATGGTCTGGCGTTGGCTTTGACTTATGATGAAAGTTGTGTGTTGAAATTGAAATCGATCCCTTTGACGTCCGAATCCGAAGTGGGGAGAGATGATGATGATGATGAGTTTCCTTCCTTCCTATTCCATCCAGCAGTCAAAGTTTGTTCTATGAAATCAATAGTGTCCACTTTCCACCAAGGCACTTGAGCACCTGAGGGGAGTCAGTCAGGAGTGCTGTCCAATGTCCAAGGCTAATTTAGTCTACAATACCTTGGTCGCCGACACTCTTATTACACCTGTAATTTGTCAAAGTTTGGAGATATCATAGAGATATATGCTCTGGGTCGTCGCGGGGCTTCACGGATGGATCTATCAATAGTTTCTCCACCTGTGATGTCGATTGTCTTTAATTGAGGGTCAAATTCGTCAATATCTGGGAATAATCGAGTTGGGTGCTATGCTCGCATGCCTAGGCCGGTATAGATTCCTTATTCTCTATGCTGTGGTCAAATCGTCAGTGTCACACACCTAATCTATACCATAACGCTCAATGTTTAGCTAATATACATTTATTTATATTGATCGACGGTAAAATACCTAATGCATTTAAGCTTACTACCTAGGTATTCAATTATGAATTTAGCATTCTAGCTTTTCTACCTTACATCATCGGTGGTATTTCTACTGTATAAATTGAATTGAACTAAGAAAGAACGAACCCTGATGCTATTCTGAAGATAAAAGCAGATGCTGCGGATCTGGCATAAGTTTTTCAAAAGATGCTTAAAAACCCAGACTAACTAAAGAAAAGTGAGAATCCCTAAATAGGTGCACGTGAGGGTATTTGGCATTTTTTTTGGGGACTGAGGCGGACGCCGGACAATCAGATTGCGGGTTAAGGACGCAAACGGCTTTTGTTTTGCGTTCGCGGTCAATAGCGCCTCAGTCATTTCGACACATTTCAAATTTTAATTGACAATTCGAGACTTCAGATCGGAGAATTCATCGGACAAGGCATAGTCCTATTAGTGAATTAAGTTATATGGCGATTGTACGAATGCTGCTTAGTGAATAAACATTGGTAAAAAATGATTTTTACAGACCGTTTTAAATCGTAAACCCAAAAATCCTGGTATAAATAACCGTAAACCCAGTAATTTCTGTATCTGAGCCGTTGCGTTTGTGTGAGTACGAGGCGTGGTTTCCTTGAACGAGACTTCCGAGGACCCCCTGTTGCCTCGAGAAGAGATCCTTAATTTCTAAACGCTTCCTTCTCATCATCCTTCCACTTAAAAATGATCTCTTTGTTTTTCAACAACTCGGATTTCATTCCGAAGAAAAAAAAAGTCATCTTAAACCGTCCCAGCTTCACACTCGGACAGAACAGAGGGTGGATCTGTCTTATTTTTTTGCTCTATTTTATTATTCTTATTATACGCTTCTCCGTTTACATATGCTCCAGCAGCGTCTTGACTTGACCTAACCTGACTTTTACTTGACTTCTTGATCCTCTGTTAGTTCACTCCTTAAGCCCCCTTAGAAGTCAAAGAGATGGTGAGTAATGGGCACTACATGTGTAACAAGGAACTTGTGGACCCTACTGTAAACATGAATACCTTATATGAGTTCCAGACTCGCGTCATGTCACCACATCTGGTCTCGCTGGAACTGTTATATAGAAAGAAGTACTTTTCAGGTCATTCAGTTTCTACAGTGGAACGTGGACAGGCACGGACACTGACAAATACGGGTAAATAGACCTAGTATAAGGATTCCGTATTTCTTTCAACAGAAAATTGTTAAGGCTAACGCCTACATAGGGTGTAAAATAGAGGTTTTAAGTATTGAATTGAGACTTCATATACATTTTTGGGGTATGACTTAATCGCTGGTAAGAGTGCCAACTTTTGAGTTATTAATTGGAATGCATAATGTCAAATGCCAGCGTTTATAGGTAGATTCGATCTACATCCTGTTGACCGCGTACAACACACTCGGAGCATGGAGAATCCCAATTTAATTCTTGTTTCAGAAGGTTTACCTACCTAACCTAGCTTTAGCTGAAAAAAGCAAGTATTGGATATATTGGGCCTTCGAAGAAAACTAATAACTAACCTAACCAAATGATATGTACAATACAGTGCGATCTACAGCACGTTATCCCCATCCGCCATAAGTAGCTAATTTAATCGTAGGTATAAGTACCTCATCATTACAGACATTCAGCCACCTCTATCAAGCTAAATGTGTATTATATTTTCCCTTCATTATAGTACTTTCTGTAGAAATATATTCGGCGTTTACCTTCTTAACTGGAATGTAGCGTTATTTTGTTATTACAGTCTGTATTGAATTGTCTTGTACGTTTAGAAATGTATATTTTTCTGATGCTTTTCAATCAATAGAATTTAATGCCCGACCATGTTTAAAGCATTGAAACCATTTCTCGACTGACACGACTGGAACAGTGTCACTTCCGTCGCGGTGCAATTATTTAGCTTGACCAAACCAAAGCTTACGGTATCCGTCGAATTAGTTTAAGGTAATTTAGAGTAGATTGTGACCACCTAAGCTAATTGTGGCGGGTCGCCGAATCAAATATCCAGTCAAGCCAAGGATTCAAGCCAAGCCACTGAAACTAAATAGTCGGTGATTATTGATTTGTTATTGTGCCTCTGTTCCAATTTCCTATGCCGTTAACATAGGGTTACACGGACGGGCAAAGGTACATTACTAATACTGGGCGAGTCGGAAGGGGTTTTCAGGTCGTCTGGCTCCCCATTGTCTAGCTGAACCTCAACCTTGATCCATTGTAGCGCATAACTGGAGGGAATTATTACGGATTTATTTAGTATCATGAAACCAGGGCCAAACTATACGCCCGCCATGCCATGGGCTTCGAACCTCAAGCCTTCGAACGAAGGGTGAATTCAATTTTGGTACTATAAGAGCATGCGATAACTGGATCACCAATTTATTTCTAAGCCTGACCTGTACAATGAAGTGCTTAGCGTTAAAGCTGAGTACAGAAAGAGTATATGATCACCGAATCACAGCCCATGCTCTTGTATGGCCAACCGGTACCTGAAGGGTCTTCCTTTTCAATTTATGAAACACACAGGGTGGCTTTTGCTTTAATTCTTATGAGCGAAATGATTTGAGTTTAGAACGAGAATAATTTTTTTGTAGAAATATTGCTATCCTGAATGTAAGGTGATCACGAATATACCGCTGAATTGTCCTATTGAGTCCTCTATATAATATTCCATCGATAGTGTCAATTGTCACTGTTGTGTATAATTGTACCCTATATAATATATCACACCCCTTTTATAGAGAATACGATATTCTAGCTTGCAACTGGGCTATGGACCTATTAATATTAATATTTAGTACAGTAATGTACCGACCATTGATTTGTTTGAACTTGGAACCGTTTAATGGTGAATTTATTGGTTATTTTTGGACCGAAGTTTATTGCTTCTGTTTTGTATTCTTTGTCGGGTTCGTATGTCGGGCTGAGTTTATCCTAAGCGATTGTAATTGTAATATTCAGAGATTGGTTCGTTTTAGGTATAAGGTTTATGGATAAGGTTTAATATCCTATTGTTCTGATGTGCGATTATTTGCATTGGCGCGAAGGATTACATGGATGACCAGGATAGTAAAAATGACGATTTAAATGGGTCAGAATTAGTCTAGGTGACAATCTCCAACAAAGCTGAAGCATTAGAAAATCTAAATTTTATTAGATTTCGGCTATATTTCACAAGGAAAGATTTTATAAAAAACTGAACGTATTCCAAATGCCACACAGATCAGAGTACACATTACAAAGAATAGAATCAATCAAAGATGAAATTGCCCGAAATCTGAAATCCACGCAACCCTTAGCTTAACACTTGGCTTATAGTATACGACATAATACACACATGTGTGTATTGTATAGGATCCTTGCGGTGATAAGGCAAAAAAAGGCAATACACACGAGTTGACAATTGACAGGACGAGAAGAGTCGTTCTCAGATATATTAGGTACTTTCGTATGGGGGCTCACAATAGAAGAGTGTCGTCGTCGTAGAGCGAAAGGGTGGCCTGAGCCTGAGCTACAGAAGACCGACGAGGTCCTTCTCAATTGACATGACATGACCATTCCATTCCGAAATGTCTTTTTTCCAAGAAAAAGTAGGGATTTTTTTGAACATTTTGAAGCTAAATAAAAAAAGAACCCGTACAGAGATTCGTATTACACTTGGGGATAGAGAAGTTTCAGTTGGAAATTGAATAGGGGTGCTTCGCTGGAGTGATGGCCAGGCAATTGTTGCCATTGTGCCCTTTTCATTGTGTTCCTGGACCCAACTATTACATTACATTCACTACTGACTATTTTACTTTGGCCTCATGCATTGGGATTTCCAAAGGGATCCCATGGAACGGAGCTATTCTATATCTCCTATTCAATTGACGTCTTATTCCATTCCATCACTTCCATCCAGCATCAGATCAGACACGGCGGGGACTGACAATGGTATATAGGTACATAGTATGATCCAATACTTAGCCCAAGAAACGTGTTACATTTCTGGAATTTTACGACGAGATTTTTTTTTAAAAAAACGTGAGATTTCGGCATAGGTAATTTCGCTTAAGAGTGAAATTTAAAATGGGGTCAAAATTCAAATTTTGGGGTATTCCGCGTACATTTATGCTCGGGTTCAGACGCTCAAGGTAAAATGAGTGCGAAAATATGAGTGTAGTGCCCAAGATCATCAAAAACTTGTATAATGCAATGCTAGCCATAAAAGCGTGAGAACTCAGCAGAATTGCGATTTAAAATGACGTTTGGGGTAGGAGTTAGCTATGTTTAGAATTTGAATTCTATGAAATTTTTGCGCATTTTATCTCATATGCGCATTTGCTGACGTCCATGATCAAGCGCGTGTGAAAAGGGAGTGCAGCGCTCACCTTTAACTCAATCGTATTGCAGATTCAACGAACTTCATATTTTGTACATTTATTTGCCGTTTGAATATTTTAAATTATAGAATACAATGAATGATATTTGTTAGAGATGATAAATTAGATATGTAGATAGTTCATTCGTGATGTATGGCTTGTGTTTAAAATTTTTGTTCACCACAAATGGGCTACCTATGGAATTTTACGTGGTTTATTTTTAATCGCTCAATTGATTAAAAAATTGATTTTTATCGTGCTATTAATTTACGCTGAATACGAATTCAACTTTCACTGACTCAATTCAACACTGAGACGACATAAACAGCACAGGAGCAAAGAAAATATCTCGAGATCACTTGCCTTGACATCCCATTGACCCAAGATAAAAATTTAAGTGTCTTCTCTTTTGTTCACACTGTCCATTGTCAACGGAAGTGAAATGAGAGTCGAGGCTCCAAGATATCAGATTGTGACGGGGACAGCGTAGCGTGCGTAATGGTGATACAAAATGAAAATACTGTGTAACAATAGGAATAGCAATACAGTTCTTGGTTCGGTGCATTTTTTAGAGCATGCCAATTCATCGGACCAGAAATAACTGCGTTTGCCCCATAAAAAGAATAATCCTGTCCGTTTATTAAATTGGAAATTCCGTTAGGAAATACATGTACCAGTTTTCCACAAAAAGGACAGACGAACTCCGACAATTTTAATACTAAATTATGAAAGCATTTTTACGAAAAAATGAGTGACACAAATTCGCCTAAAACTTAATAATATTTTTTTGGGAAGACTGACATTGGACGGTGGTTGAGGGCATTCAAAGCCCCGCGTGGCAAACAAAAGTGGGAACTTCTGGCCTTATTGTTTTACCCACAGAACCACAAACCAAACGCCAACCCGCACCGACACAATGGACTATCCTGAGTTTATCCTTATCCTGACTGCTGCTGCCCTGGGTAAATGTTAATTCAGAGAAAACACAATGGGGAAGTTGAGTTTGGAGTCTCAAGGGAGTTCATCTTCGTAGCCTCACTCTAAAAAAAAACTTTGTAAAATTTTGATATTCTCATCAGACTAAAATGCCTGGAGCTTTGTTGGGTTCCCGTGAAAACATATGCAGAAGTATAAGCGAAGGCAGACAGAAGAGTTTACATTTTGCATTTTCCTAGCCTGCTGGGTACTTATTTAGTAATTGAATTCATCAGTGAGTTCCTATCTCGCTATCATCTATTCCCATGTTTACTTTCTCCCCTCGTTCGTCTCGTCCCAGGTCACACAAGAAAATAACGTGAAACTAGAAAAATTTCAACGAAAATACCGTGTCGCTCCTGAAAATCAGGTATTTTCTCCAATAATTCAACGTTTTCCACAAAATTTTAAGCTTTTTGACCAATACTTTATTCTAACTAATTGTAGACAAATATTCAGCGGAAAGTCTTGGAAGCAAAGCGAATATTTACCGTTTTCAACCAAATGCATCCGTCGTACGTGAATGTGTCAGGAAATACGATAACTAACTAGCCCGTGAAGATTGATTCACGGCGAATTACGTTAAGCTTCGGTTAAATACGAATAATCTCAGTTTATCAGTGGTATTTCCCAGTTATATTCCCCAATGGTATTTGCCATGGCCAGCACTGTTGTACTGTGATATTTGCTATTCGCAGTTGGCAGTGTCGTATACCCTTTGATCTTCGTAAATTGATCATGTCATGACAAGTTGATATACTGTGCGTGTACTTATAGGAAATTGTGTATATTTTAGATTTAGCGTGGGTGTGTGTGTGTGTACAAACGCGAGCGTATTCGAGATTCGACAGCCCTTTGTAGTCTTCGCATGTTATTGAAATCTCGGAATTTCGGCTGAGTGTTTTGGTAGAATAAAGTCTATATGTCTATGGTGAAAAGACTATCCCTGACTGCGGGATAATTAGAGTTGGGGAAAGGAAGGGAAGAGTTGTCTTGACTTGACGTCTGATTCCGGGGCCAAAATGCTCCTGCTGGGCTTCCCCACACTTTCACTTCACAGCTTCATTTTCTATGTTCTGTACATGGGTCTCCTCCACGAACTATGAATACGAAGAATATTTTGGAATCTCTGGCCCTCGATTAGTCCAGGAATAATAAAAGCAGAATGAACAAGTGTCTCAACAGAGACTCGCTTATTCAAACCAGGGTTGCAATAAACATACTTTACTCCATTCCATGTACGAGGGCTGTCTCAAAAGTAATGCGGATCCTACAAACTTCTATCACCGGTTTGCCAATACTTCAAAGACTGAAAATTTGACAGTTCGTCAACTAAAGCTATTTCGGTCATAACCCCTAATTTTAAGGCAGAAATGTTAATCTGTTCAATTAATTAAATGTTACAAAATTTAAAAAAATAAATCAAAACTTCTCACAATGTATTAACATTTCTGCCTGAAAACTTGTGCTTCTGACAGAAAATTTTTGGTAACAAACTTTCAAATTTTTAGCCCATTAATTTTCACCAATCTAGAAATATTGTTATCGTAAGGAGGGTCATTATTATCGCGAGTCCCTCGTAGATCCGAAAATTTGTATTTCGCTAAATCTGCATTATTCAATTTATTCTCGAATTGTTTAAAGTTTACTTCACATCGAAGCCGGTTGAATAACTGAATTTTTGGTTTTATATTAAATAGGTCTCAAATTCGAGATAGATGTTTATCTTTTTCGGTAGTGTAGGGGTTCACTTTAAGCGTGTCAGTTCGTATCAGTCAAAGAAAGTTAGCCGGCAACTTTTAGTTGATAGGTGTCCGTTCAAAAGCATAAGCAACCATTACACGTATTTGGTGCGAATTCCAAACTTTAATTTTATGCTTCTTCTGCAAGGTATTATAGGTTATTCGCTGAAATGTTAGGATTCGCCAACCCTGTTCAGAAAACAGCTTGGTTTTTGTATGCCTTTCTGAGTTGCTGGATGCTGGAGAGAGAGAGGTCGTCGAGTCGTCATCGTCACATTATGACAATCTGTGTCGCACGTCTTAATTAGATCCCCGGTGATAATTACAGAGAGACTGTACACTTTCCTCCTCACTCCGCCACACTCCCTATACACACTCCATTATGAAAATTTTAATTAAACAAGAACTTCGGTCCTCAACATCATATTTTTCTTAACACCGCTCGCTTCCTCCTGCTCCTGACTCGAGTTCTGCTGGCCCTGCCCTGGTTGGTGACTTGACTTGACTCCTTTTTTAACGACTTTTCTCCTAAAAACACCCTCCTCCCTTGCCTCATTACATAGGAAGGCACTGTGGAAATTAAAGAGCTCAAACACAGCAGAAGCACAGAAGCTGGAACTTGGAACAGATTCCAGCTTCTTTTTTGGGCTCGAAAAAATATATGATTATGAGTCATCGTTACGAAATGAAAAAGTTTTTTGATATGGAGAAAGTATATAAGACTGAAACCAAAGGCAGAGCCGATGTAGTAACATTTTGACTCCCTGACACGTTATTAGTTATGATATTAATGGATCTGTAATATGTTCAAAAGTCAAGTCAGTCACAGACACTCGACAGATAAATGACCTCGGCAGAGCTCTCTCTTCAGAGGTTTATTGGGTCTGGGCTCGGTAGCGGGACAATTCTGGTGTAATTCCAGGAATAGCGTCGTTTTGGGTCATTTGAGCATGGGAACATTAGACAATAATATACAGTTACTAGCAGCCAAGCCGGATTACATGGGAATGTTACGGTTCGGATATAATCTTATGGTTCTGTTATAACTTATAACCGAACCGGTTCGTTTCGTATATAATATGGAATGCGGTTTTAGCCAATTAAACAGCATTAGTCAAGCTAATCAGAATTAGTTAATCTGGAATCTGGACTAGAATTTAGTGCTCTTTCTAATGGTGCACTCGTTAACATTGCTAACCTGCTGCAGCATTGTCAAATTACCGATTAATTGGAAACGCTCGAAGACGTGTCAGAGTCATTTGAAATTTACCGAAGGAACAAATATTCTGAACTTAAAACTAATTACATCTTTGAAAAGAGCGCTAAATTCCGGTTCAGATCCAATAATTATCAATTTTGAATTTTCTTGATTAATGGTACTTAATTGACGAAAACAGTATGTTATATTATATACGAACCGGTTCGGTTATATTATAACAGAACCAAGATGACATCCGAACCGTAACAGATATATGGAGGATATATTAAACCGTTCAGAAAAATGCCAAAATTCACATTAAATAGCCTAATTCTCTTGCACAAGATCGGAAAAGTATCCCCGGTTCAGAAAGTATACCATGTTGTTGAACCCTGGTACCAAAGCGTTGGTGAACGTAAAAATTAATCCATAAATACCTAACGTAAATAAAATACATATTAAATACTTAGAATTTAAATTACAACGAATTGTCGGTGAATTTCGATTGCGGAGTCGTAGAGCCGGGTCAGACAAGGTAATCATGTATGTTCTACATGATAATAATTCATCGAGAGAAAAGACGGATCGGATGTTTCGGATGTCGGGATTGTAGAATCCCGAGATGTTATTTTCCGTATAGTGTATCCCCTTAGCTGGCGAGCTCTTTTACTTGAGCCTGACTGAATTCATAGTTTTTGGGCTTTTCGGGCCCGAACTCTGGCGTAGCACGTGCACTCGACATCTTTATGGATGCGACCCCTCTCCTGACTCTCTATCCTATCATCATCATCATCATAAACATAACTCGGGATCTCGGGACGACTTTCTCTCCGTTTTTTGTGAAGCCTTCGTTGTCGAGGCTTCATAGTCGAAGCAGATGCAACAGACGCTTCGGCTAAACGGAAACAAGCCGCTGCTGCCTCACCCGCCCCCTTATCACTCCGGACAGAGGACAGAGCTTTTAGTCTATCCGGGCATTTGGGTTGAACAGGCCTTGTCCTTTAACCCAACAATGTCATAAAATCCAGGATTTTCTGGAACTATTATCATCATATGGTTGAACAAATTCCGGTTTTATATACCTTAGTAAAAACCCACATACTGTAGTATGGTACAGAGCTCGTAGCACGACAGATGACAAAAGACGCTATACGTACAAGCTGTAGCGAATTTACTAACCGGTGGTGATTATAGCTTTGATACATAAAGGAATAATTCGGTTCATTTTAACTTTTTTCATGTAATTTTGCACAATTTCGTGCTTTACTTTGATACCGCAAAGGCGCTGAAATTTTGTTGCACTTTTTTAATTGGGCGGAGGGATGCCATTGGTTGAATTTTAAATCCTGGTGCGTATGTATTGGCATCTGCAAATGGTGAACTATTCATTGTTTGAAATGCTCTTAAAATCAGCCAAGAGGATACAACTGAACTCTGTAGGTACAGTTAGAAAATTAAGAATAAGGTGTATGGGCTGTATAACAGGGTCTAAGGACATTTAATGGGGATTCACATAACATCTTGAAACCGGATTTGTATTCTGAAATTGGTGACAGAGAGTTTAAAACTACAGAGTTGACACATGATATATATTTGGACATATTACTGAATATTTGACTGACGTTGATGCTACAATACTTATTATACGTACAAATACATGTGCTTTAAGCATTTGAATTATTCTCCTTGTATAAGTTAGGAAAAGAACACGAAAACAGTCAATGCCCGAGATGTATGTATGCAAGGCGGTATATTCAAAAACCCAACCTAACCTAACATAGCCTAATTTAATCAAAATTTATGAGCGTTTTTTTGGTTAGGTTAAGTTAGGTTAGAATCATGCTTTTATTATATTTTATCGAACACATTTTGTTAATTTACAGATATATTGGCTTCAGCAGTGTAATAAATTTACCTTGTTAAAATGGGTAAATCTACATTTGATAAGTATAGGGTTATGTTGTGAAAGCATTAATTTCGAGCTCAGTCTAATTGCCACATTAATTTTAATCTTTTATTTCCCGCTGTGATTGTTTTTCATGTCGGCTATTGGCGGATTTCGAGTTCGAAACCTAACATACATATAAATAAATTATATCTGTAAATTGTTATCATGTCAGAAGCCTCAATGGCCTCATTAACCCAGCAAAATAATTGTAAATTCTGCTGTAACAAACACTAATCCAAATGAACGTAATCCTGAGTCAAGAGATAATTTCATACAAAACAGAACGCACCGGATGGTGCAAATTACGCATTGAGACATTTCTACAACTCTGGCAAGTACCCAGATACCATTAACAATTACAATTACCCATTTTAAGATAAGTCAACTCGAAAACATCAGCAAAATTTTGGGTTCTATGTACAACACGTGAGTGGGTGGGTGGATGAACTGATACGGGATCCAGGGTGCGTGCACCTTACGTCAGAAAATTAAAAGTTATCCTTGTAAAATAATGCCAACTTAAGTATAAGTACAAGTATTTTTTTATGAAGATGTTTTTTTTAAAGCTCAAAGAGTCTCGTCCGTGTCAATTGCAAAGCCTAGAAGAGGCACGTAGAGATATCTGTACTTCAATATTATATTCGACACATTATGCTTATGTTTCTGTTCCATTTGCATAAAGCTCTGTAGTCAAACTCCAAGTTAGAACCTGAGATCTTCCGATGAGTAGTCTCAGCTCAGTGCCATTGTTTACATGAGATCAGCGACGAGAAGGTGATGTATTGTTTATTATGAAGACTTCACAGCCCTGCTGAGATCATCGAGAGGCACCAAAATTTATTAGATTGTAACTTTGGAACGCCAACGAGGGTATTAGGTAGTCAAAGTATCACATTACTCTCCTGTCAGGCACATCCCATGGAGCGGTTGGGGTATTTCGACAATTCAAAGCAATTAATTTAGTAAAGGCTATTATTTTTCTGCCCATAAATAATTCAAAAAAATGTCCATAAGTATAACAGGTTTTGCCCATCGAAGGTATGCCTAGGTTAGGTTAGGGTATGCGTTTTTCATATACGATTTACAATAAACTTGCCAAGTTTCACGCCACATAAATATTTTATAATAAATGCATCAAACTCTATTTTAATAAGAACAGTTTTATAAAAAATTAATTCGAAACGATCAGTTAGTTTGAAATTGCGTAACAGCAGTGTACTCAAAGTCTCTTTGCGTTTGCATGATTGGTTGGTGAAAAATATTTGGTGAAAAACGATGATTATTCAAATTTATTCAATAGTTCAACACTCTGTTTTCAAAAAGCGAACTTTTAATTGAATTTGCTGTACGTACGCGCGTACCTAGACGGTATATATGCGCGAACTGGATAATCCTGCGTTTTACTAGTAAAGTTAAGTTAGATAACGCGCGCTAAATTTGGGGTAAGGTTATATGTTTAAACTGTGCGCATAAATGACAACCCAACATGAAACTAAAGTATGTATGTATCTTGTCATCTGAGCAACCCATAAATTCGGCTATGAATTCTTGGCTAATTCCAAGATTACCACTCCGAAATGTCCGTGAACCCCTGTATCGAGCGAAAACTGAGCATTACATTGCCATACTCGGGCTTGAGAACAGCTAAGCGTCAAAATGGCACGCCTGATTAATGCGTGAGGGAATCTTCCCTCTCTCCCCGCATCCTCATCTCCTAATCCATTCAATTAGACATGGGGTGCTTCAGCTTATGTAATCGGAAAATTAGGATTATCATAATTGAATAAACTTCTCCGAAATACAATACTGACAGAGTCAGTTCTGTATAGTGTTCGTGCACAACAGGCGTCCAGGAAGGGTTTTGATTGATGGCAGATCACGCTCGTGCCTTATCTTCAGGAAAAATGCAGACGTAGTATGTACGACGTGCATCGAGCATTGCGTCCAATGTCGAAGTTCAATAACTACGGCTGTCGGAATTAAAAATTTTCAAAACTAACTAAAATAAGTATCATCAACATTGTATTTAACAGCATATTCCAATGACGTATGGTAAAACAAAACCGGAAGTTGGTAATATTTGTTGACCCATTGTGTCCATTAGCACATTTATTTTATCCACGCATTTCCGATTGAGCACCAGTTTAAAATATCGCAATCCAACCATAATGAAATGCCATATTAATAAAAATTGAGATTAAATATTTCCAGCAGAAATTCATAATACGATTTTTTCGGCAAAATTCTGTAATTTGTTTGGAGTAGAAATTCGTATAGAAATACGATTTTTGGTGCAAAATTCTGTAATTTGTTTGAAGTAGAAATTCTTATAAAAATACAATTTTTTGGGCAAATTTCTGTAATTTGTTTGGAGTAGAAATTCGTATAAAAATACGATTTTTGGGATAAAAAATCGCGTAATATCTTTGATAAAATCATATTCAATTTAGCAATTGACATGAGCTGAAGAAAGTGAGATTGTATTTTCCGACTGTTGACTGGTATCCTCAATCCTCTGCTTAGTTTGGAAAAAGCGAAGCGTGTAATGTGAGCTGGGTATGATAAGCGGTGAAGTTGCGGGGGTGAGAAAAGGCGTGTTTCCTGTTGTATGCCTTGCCCAGTCTTTGAGAAGCCCATACAGTCAAAAAGCGTTTATGAAGATGCGCGTCCTCCTTCGCTTGTCACGTAGTTTGTCGTGTCCCCGAACGGAACACAATACAAATGACGCTCATAAAACGTGGTTTTGATTCTTCTCCTTTTATTATATTTTCGTCTCTTTTTTTCTTTTTTGCAGATGACAGACCGCCACTACTGGATCAGGTACGTTGCCTAACTACATACAAACTACATATATACGCTAACAACTATCATAATGACACGGAGCTTTGTACACTTTACTTCCGCTGGCTTGGCTTCATTCCCAACATTATTATATGTGGCCAGGGTTGGAGAATACCAATATCCTTATATACATAATGAAATACAG
>JAQFYT010000899.1:0-20020 GCA_034694925.1 Ceratophysella denticulata
TATTGCTTATTTCTAGTGTTTCTTATGTTTACATTTTCTGGGTCAAGGTAATTCAGAAAGTAAGGAGGGCAAGACTTCGTAGCATCGAGGTAGCTTCGTGTATTGCAAAAGATTGTGAACAAATGTCTACTTATGCACGAGTTATGCCTTTCCGATTTTCGAGTTGATTCGCATCCAAACCGTGTACCAGCAACAAGCTTAATTCCAGAAAACCAATTATTTTGAAGTATTAGGGAATGAAACATGGAACCTACCCAGAGCCTGACGTAATTGCTTCCATTCCAGCGGATGGGTCAGGGCTGTCTCCACGACATGCGTCCACAGCGTCTCATTGACTCCAGGTCGTTGAGGGACACGGGTTCCGTCTGACTTCGTCCATGTCAAATCCCGGTCCTAGAAATGAAAGAAGCGAAATGATTCATTAGACAAGGGGCAGAGGCAAGAGACAGCGGATTTCCGCCGAACTCAATCAATCTCCAGATAGACTCGGATCTTTCGTCTTCATTAAGCTACAATAAATTAGATACAAGTTGCTTCCTTGAAAAGAGTTCATGGACTACTCTAACTCCAGATGTGTGCCAAGGCATCTAATCTTAGGAACATTATGATCCAATCCAGTATCGACGTCAATTCACCCGAGCGTGGACTGAGTGGGATTGATCTCGGCTCTTATTGTAGTGACAGGAGTCAAGGGGGCTTTGATTGATCATTTCCAACCTCATCAGGAGCTCAACAATTTTCTTGGAGTCTCCTAGCAAGCGATTACTGATTACTTGTTTCTTAGAAAATGCACTGATCCGGATTTTTTGGAAATTACTGGCTCAAGCATGTTTCTAATTCATATATCTGGTTCCTATACGTACGTGCAAGACCTGCGAGGGCAATGTGAAAGTGGAAAACACATTATATTTCAGAGAAAGCCTGCAAAGCATTAGACGCAAAGATGGTTGATTTCATTTAAAGATTTGCCTAATGAGATAACAAATCTCAAAATTGAAATCAAGGAAATGCATACCTACCGATATAAATGTGTATCTTGAAATTTTAGACGCTTTTTACGTATAATTTACTTACGAATAAACTGTCGTGGCACGAGTTCGTTACTTTTCGACTTTTTTAATAAATCGCAAAACATTCCCACAGGGTACAAAATCTGATCACCCAGGGTGCCAGATCAAGTCCCTGAGGTGAAAAATCTGAACCCGGGCATCAAATTTGACACCCAGAGGGCCAAATTTGGACTCAAGAACAGCAGTCAGATTTGACCACTTGGTAGGAGCGTTCTGAGTAACTCCAAATTAACCTGACTCAATTAAAAACAGAAACTTTTCGCTAGGATGTCCCTGAATAGAAGATATCAAAATTCAAAGTTTCCAAAATTAAGTTTGAAGTTTGTCCGCTTTAGTATGGCATGTTGAATTTAAGACCATCATTTCTCTGGTCAACTGTCGATATAGCGATTGGTGATTTCATTTCACTTTGGACATGAAGGAAGCGGAGTATGTCAGTGGACATTCATTCGAATGTGTTGCTATGGTGGAGCAGTGGTAATAAAGAATTTAATTCTGTGCTGACGTGTGTGGGTGTGCGGAGAGAATGGAGTCATGAAAGGAAGTGGCGGGGAGGAAATGGAGGTCAAAGGGTGGCGGAGTAAAGAATGGGTGACAGAAGAAAGGGAGCCAGGGGGAATGGGACACCAAATTCATGCCTCGCATTGGAAATGGAACTAGGTAATAAACATGAAATCCCAGCGAAGAAAAAAGGCCTATTCAGAACCATTTCGTATTTCCTTGGACAATTCGACATCGGACACTCATCAACCTTTTGCCAATTGGGCATGATCGTATGCTTGTAGTATTTCGTTAACCCTATTCATAAGTACTTTCACTTTTTCCAATGTTTTCTTCTATCTCTATATTTGCAGTGTAAAAACAGATTGCATACACGATGAAAAGTCTGCTCCCGGGAATATTAACCATATTTTAGTAATTGTATACATTATGCGACCTAGTAGGTATAAAGCCTCCTTCCAAGACAAAATCATGAAGGCATATAGCACCTGCAATCTGCAATATCACTGCATAACGTTATAAATATGTTTTAGTATTAAACCTCGAAGTTAAGAATTGCACTAGAAACGTGTCCTTGTCAATGGCAATAAGTTCGTGCAAGATGGCGATAAGATGCAATCGATAGTAAGTCGAAAATTCTGAGGCATGAATGACGTGAAATCGTCCAGAATACGACAATGCTCTCTGCAATTTCACTGCATGGTTTCATACATACAAGAAGGCGTAAATCGGTCCAATCAAAATCGATTTGGGAATCCGAGACTTTGTTGTAAAATACTGAAATGGAGGTCGGAGGACGAGCCCAATCTTCATCAAGTACACCAAGTACCCGTTCTTTGGCGGAAGTGGGAGCAGAGGAGTGATAATCACAATTGACGACCTTACTCTTTCGTAGCCTACGGACGGACGTGGCTCGGCGTGGCGTTTCTTCTCGCCATTCATTTTGGCTCTCGGCCTGCCTGCCTGTCCTTGTAGCGCACCACCATATGATTTAGTACCGACAGCTTATGTTAGAGACCTTCTGATGATAGCGTGGTTTCTGGCCGTGCATCCAAGTGCATTTGTACTTTAGAACTCTCTTGAAAGAAAAACGAAGACATGGATGCCAAGGTATGTTTCATTTTTTAAAGAAAATTGAATTTTAGCATATAATGCATACAATATTGAATACACTTAATCACACACACACAACTGCGTGGTGTACGTACTGTATGAGGGTGAATAAGTATATTCAACATTGTATGCCTTGCATGCTAAAATACAATTTCCTTTGAAAATTGGTAGGTAGGTAGTGACCCTAACATTCTTGACAAAATACGATTAAATTACGCTTTTAAAAAATCTCGCATTCATACATCATATCGAAACTTGGAAGGTGAATCGAATTTTAAATTTTCGATGTTCCGGGGTTCAACTACGGGGATTTTCTGACCGCTAATAAGCAGCTCTTGATTAGAATCAACTACTGTACCACCGCATCATTCTTTAAAAATCTAAACAAAACACCCGTAATACTTTGGACCATTATCGAATATTTAGCCGTAACTAGTGCTTCATATGGGTTTGATGAAAGGCATGAGAAAGCACTTTTGTAAATCACAACCTCAAAGGACTTTGATAATTATGTATTGAAAAAGTAGAAAAGAAATGCGTTGTATGCCTCTTAAATTCGGAACTTTGCTTTTAATACAGGAGTGAGTTTTATTACTTCCATATCCTTACAGATAGAAAATATGTTGAATATTTTTGCAATATTTCATTATTGCTTGGAAGCTACATTAGGATTTTACATATTCTTCAAAAACCTTTGAACTTTCCTGAAAGAAAGTCCAAATAAATAATTCAGCAGTTTGAGACAGTTTCGATTAGAAACACTCAAGTAATCAGACTTACATTTGTTCCCTGTTAGAAACTAACTTGTTCTACGTCTGAGTTTGCTAAAAACTCGTGCTAGCTATTCCGTGTGCATTAATATCCATTGGGGATTGATACACACTTGGCAGTGGGTTGGAGTAAAGAATGGTTCTTGGAACTGAGTCTGAAGATGAGATCATTAGGAGTCTATTTTATGGTTTAGGAAGAATGGGATGGATGAATAGGGAAAAAGACGAAGAAAAAAAAACTTTTTTGTCTGGTGAAATGAATTGGAAGTAAGTGGAGAAGAGGTCGAGGTTGTTGGGGAGTGAAAGTTTCGTTTCTTTTTTTTTTGAGTTCGGGATAAAAAACCAATGGGAATTGGTAATGAAAAGTTTTCTATTGATTAAAAGCCTGAGTGGGGGAAAGTAGAAGAATAGGGAATTCCTCCGGGGGTCAGCAGGTCCACGGCACTCTCATTAATCTCCTCTTTGACGCCAACTAAACTCTTCAACTGACTAACCACTCAATTCACACGCTCTTCAACTCCGCCAACTCTCTTAGTCTCTTACTACATAGTATACAAATCATCCCAAATATCTACAACTGCCTTTGTAGTAGTCACTTCACCTATGTCGATGGCTTCTGTAACATCAGAACGCTGTGAATTAGAGAATTTGGTAACCGTAACATGAATACTTTGTACACTTTGCAAAAAACAGAATATAAATACTACTTTTATACATACAGTAGAAGGCGGGTAGCGCGAATGTCACATGTCGAAACTCTTATGTAAAGTAAACCCATAACTGCCAGGTTGACAGAATACAATTAATTGATGCTTTATCGGGTAACAACGGAAATAGATTCGGAATTACAATTTTAATTTTAATTTTACCTCCATTTTCGTGTATAACGAATTTTGATAGATGGCTTTGCAAATATTAGACTTGATAAAGCTTAAAAGGATTACAAGCCACAAATGGTAAAAATTGGGTTATATATCTGTCGATAGTGTTGTATTTATAATACCAAAGACTTGATGGGTAGCTACTGTCCATAGGAGTCAACCCGTATTTTAGCATTCAATGTATTTAACGGTAGCATTTATTCTTGTAATGATAGCACTCCAGTAAAGGTTATTTTACTGCGAAAAATTAGGGCTAAGTTACAGATTATTGAATTCGCTTTACAAATCAATTTCAACGATGTTTTATGAATAGTGATCTGTTTCCAAGAATTTTTATTCTAATTGGATATTCACCAGCAGTTGACGACGAACCACCTAACGGAAGCGTGTTAGTTGAAATTGGATATTGAAGATTGACGTGACTTACGGAGTGAGGGTGTGGGTCGAGGGTGTATGAGTAGTAGTGGTGCCTGTGGGGATGATGGTGGTGCTCATTCAGAGTCCGGGCCCGTCCTGGGCGTTGATAGGTATTAGAAGGCGGAGGAGCGGGCGGCGGAAGGAGTTCAGCCTGTCGTAAAACCACATCCGCATCACTCACACCGAAGTAACCTGAAAACCAGTCGAGATGAAACTCTTAGTACCAACTCATGTAACTGAATCGAACGGAGAAAACCAATTTTTCACTCACTTTCACTTTCCATTCCCCCTTTCTCACCCAACAGGGGCGGAACGAAGTGAAACAAAAACACAATAACCCAGGTCGCGCTAATTCACGATAGAATTTAAAACTATAAAAATATAAAAGATTTATTGTAGGTATGTTATGTGTATATGTACGGAAAGTCACATTTTCCTCGAAATAGATAAGGCGAAAGCTATACCAAATAAACTCCGATTGATTGGTTGATATATTCGGAGGGGATTAAATGGAGGTACTTTCTGTAACTTCTCCCGTCGAATGAGGGGTACTCTACTCGCACCCCTTCCCGCAGAGATCAGAGCATGTGGGTATTAAGCCCATTTCACATTCTCCATCAAGCTGCCTACAAAATGTGCGATCCTTCCATTCACGAATATCAGAACGGTTATTGGCCTTGCCCATTGGCCTCGTGCTGTACTCAACCCGTGCAAGCTCCTGTACTGCGCGAATTATCAATTGAAACACTTGTGCGTTAAAATCTTAAGTGTTAATCGCCAAAGAACGATGACAAATTTTTACAATATTTATCTGTGCACTAAGCTTATGAAAAGTAAAGGGCAGGTACCTACATAGTAGGGTTGGCATGTGCCGTGCTGGCAGCGTAATTTCTTTTTGTGACTATTTCAACTGAACTTCAAGTTTCCCTCCTCACTTTACATGTAGATAGGTATTCACAGGTCGGCCCCGCTGGGTTTATAAGTTCTAGTTAGGTTAGGTTAGGGTTCTCAAAAGCCCTTCGGGCTTCATTGAAGACCTAAACTAACATAACTAGAATTTATAAACTTGCGGGCGTTTCAGAAAACCTAACCTAACCTTATAGAATGAGTCTCAGATGCCGACTTGTGGTACTTTTTGCTGAAATAGTCACAAAAAAAATTACGCGTGCCGGCAGGAACCGTATCTCAAAACCTAAGTCCGACCCTGGTTCTCTAGTCTCCTCTCCAATTTCATCTCTCTTATTCCGCAATATCCTTCCGGCATTCAATAACTTTTTTTCTTCCCTCCAACGCAATAAACTCCAGGATTCCGCTCGTTATACTTTTCGCTCGTTTTGAATATGAATTCAACGGACTGTCTCTTTCTTGCAGAGAAAGCCTAGCAGAGTGAACCGTCCTACGCTATTGTACATTGAACAGAGTATTGCATAACCTGAATTGAACAGTATTGTATTACATAGCCCAGCAAAGGCATTCCAATGAATGCAAATAGATATACCATTTCAAGAGCCCGAATATATTTAGCTCAGAGATCTATGACTATGAGAAAATTGAACTACAGTATTTCTTGGTTATATGCTAAGCTGTAGCTGACAGAAGTCTGGTGTCTGGTATAGATCAGAAAGGTTATGGACTCAAAAGCTCTCATATATTCCCTGCATGGGTCAAGAGGAATAGGGAAATATGGTGGAATGCTCAGAGTGAGTGAATGTATTGGGGGCTTTACTAGCCCAGGTCCGTGGATTTGCATTTCAGGGAAAAAGTTTAAATTGAATTTAAAGCCTTCTGCTCCTGCTTTCCTAGGACATCGCTTCGAGTTTCGAGGGAGAAACTTAGTTTTTTTTTGTGTTTATGTAAACGTTAGTATTTGCACGTAAACATTCAAAGGGGGGTATCATAAGGGTAGCCAAGTTAAAAGCTCTCATATAGAATTGAGCCAGGCACAAAAGCACACGATCACACGAAGCTTTCCACTTGACAATAGAGACAGACTATTATGAAAACACGTGTAGGTTGTCTGAGAAATTCCCTATTGGAGGCCGCTGGAACTCAGTTCTACGTTATTTGGGCAAAAGGTATTTGGTTGTCACGAATTAGACTTCGAAAATATATTTGTATCTAGAAATTTTTGATATTTGAACACCGGTAAACTATTAAAATTGTCAGTAAATTCCTATATTTGACAGTTTGCTTTTATCAGCAAGGTTAATATTTTACCGGCGAAATCAATAGGTATTTACTCAGGCGAGATAATCACAAATCACTTTGTATGCATTTTTAGTATTTTCGCTATTGATTATCAAATATACGAAATTCCCATGTTTTTTTTATAAGACGTAAATTACCGACACGGAATTGACGACTGACAGCCAACTTGAACGAACGTAGCGGGGAATACAATGAGAAAAGATCAAAGTAAACTGAGGAAATCTTATTTGGGTTTTTGGGAGACGGACAAGTTTTTTGGTGCAACAAGGGCCCAAAGTAGTTTGTCAATTTCAGAACACGAATCGAATAGTTCAAACGCGGAGAGAGAGAAAGTTCCTCTTTCCCAGCAGCAGCAGGAACCTCCGTCATCTTAACAAGTCGAAACAGTGAAAGGAAATGTAATAACAAGGGGTTTTCAGTGCTCAGATCCCATTTCGACAACTCCGCGTCATTTGACACAACCCGATCCCTATTTGATCTCTTTTCTCTGGAATGTGATGGGGAATGGCAGCAGAGCTCCGAGACTCCCAAGTTGGAAAAACAACTGAGTTTAACTCTCAGGCTTAAGTCACCTGCTGAGCCGAGTTGGTCTTTGAGGACGTCCTTAGTGGATTTTGCGACAAATTGAATTAGATTTCTCCATTTCTTTTTGTACTTTTACTTTCAGAGACAAAGGTAAAGGTCTCCACTTTAATCTCAGCCTTTGGTCTTTAACCTTCTGCCAAGTTATTGACCTCCATCTGAACCTGTAGCTCAATACTGTAAACTGCAGCAACTAAGCATTGTGCATTTGACATCAATTACAGTTTATTACTTAAATAGGATAGAGCCACACAGAAATCAATAATTTTCAGAGTACTCCTGTCCTAATTTTTTATCATAAGGGAGTTTAGCATAGTCTAATGATGGTCACAAAACCGTTAAGTTATACCTTTAATTTCTTTTTACCTGCACCATTGTTATATTTAAAAATAGTTGAAATTTCTTATGCATATCAAAATATGCCAAGAATTAAGCCGGAAAGTAGTGGACTACCCCTTGAAGAGACGCAGAAGCCCTGCCGTAGCTAACACAATGTAACACAATATAGTAAATACGGTGTCGATTTCAGTTCAAAGTGCTTCTCCGCCTCTTCCATATTTCTGAAATACGAGATGCGTAGGTATTCGCATATCTGTTGGGATCCACAATATTCTATACGAAATACTTAATATTATCTGTCAGTGCATGAATACTATCCTACACCCCATATTGCATTTCCTTCATTATTGAACTTTTTAGCCTTTTAGAATGTGGAGCGTGGAGTCAAAGGAATCGAATTTCGCATTTTATTTCGACGCACATTTTCGTCTTTTTTCTTTCGTGAACCTGGGCTGAGTACACAAGTAGACGAAGAAGTGGAATCAAAAGAAGTGTTTTATTTCTTTGAGGGAAATATTATATATGAAATAGTAGTGGAGGGCTAGACGTGGCTGGGTTGTTGGCTGGCGGACTGCCGAAGAGAAAGCATGGTTGGAAAAACAACAAAGGGATGATGACTTTCTTTTCCCTTTTCGAATAATGCACTGGGGACTCGAGAGAAGAATGAAAAGAAAAACTTATTTCTCTGCACCACCGTCCTCCTTATTCTCATCCTCATCTGCTCCAAGGCTGACGAAACTCTTTAGGGACAACCTCAATTCTGGTTTTTCAAATAAAACACTACATGGACTCAGATTAGAAAAAACCTTCTGTCCCTGTTTGGCTTGTCAGATTCTCTACAGGTAACTATACAGGATATAAGAGATTCATATAAAGGTACCGCTTTCGGTTTCAATATAATTAGGAGTGGGTAGAACCTCAACCTATATTTTTAAAAAATCCGAAAAGTTTATTCTTTTACTAACGGTACAAAAGGGGACACACAAAGCAAAGTCCATCCAGATATAAACAAACGACAATATCATTAATAGACCTGCTTCACCCTACCTTGTCGACACTTCGATACGTCCAACACTATGAACCAACCCTAAAATATCAAAGAAACAGGTAACACTTAAGCTTGTGCAGCGGCCGCTTGTAAGGTATTTAAGTCAAAATATTAGGTATTGCACCATTAAATCCGTGCAATTAAATTTGCTTTAATTTAGTATATCATGTGTCATTGTACGATTTTCGAAAGTATGACCTAAAGAGATTGCAAAACATTTCGTGTCACCCTGTACATCCTCCTATGTCAATGTGAATGGTTTAAATATTTTAAGAAATCTCAATTAAAGTGTCAACAAATAGTAATGTTTATAGTTTTTCAAACGTTGAACAAGTCACACTTAGGTTATTTATACTTCGAATCTGCTGCATGACTGATCCCTAAGCTGGTGGTACAGTACCTATACAATATGAACGTTCATTTTGTGTAGCCCATTAGACACAATGGAACGCGATTTCCGTATTGATTACCAATTTTTAATCCAATCCTAGTAGGGCACTCTGTCGGAGTTGGAGTTGGAGTAGGTAGAGCTTTTTGTCATTATATTGTTCGGTAGATTCTACGCGGAAGGGTGCTTGCACGGTAAAAATTCCTCACTCATTTTAAGTACAATTGGAGTTATTTTTGACTACATACAGAGATAAATCCGAGCCACGTCTTTCTGTAGTCCAAATTAGTACATACTACATACTCGCCCCTTTTAATGCAATCCGCACGTAACGTGAGTACAATTGATGTACTCAAGGCTTCACTACTGTACTCAACTTGAGTACTGGAAAATACAAACTCCATGTATGTTTGTATTCGCCATGAAAGCACTGCTGCACTTGGTTTCAGTACTTATGAAGTAATTAAGAGTATGAGATTGTAGTCAGCATAACTATTTTATATTTGCATGTAAACACACATATGCAGTCAAATAAAGTACACTGTTCACTCAAATTAAATAATTTTGAAATACTTATATTCTACATTTATTCATAGTTTAGAATATATATTTTATTTACACTTCGGTCTCAAAATAATCATTTTTGCGTTATAAGAATATATTGAAAATTTTAGTTTGAACACGTAAATGCGGCTAACTCTGTTACACTGCAAATTAAGGTAGTCGTAATTTTCATATTATATACAACATGCACTGGAAATTGCCATGCGGCAAAACAAGTACTTGCAAATTGGAGGTTAAATACATAGTATGATTTGAAACACAAATCAAAGGCCTCTAAAACATTAGTACAAATTACAGCTTTTACCTTAAATACTACAAGTACTTATTCAAACACTAGACCTGACATTGAACTCTTTACAATAACTTCATGCAGAGGGTCATCTTTTTCCTTCAGTATTACCGGAATATCAATCTCCTGGCAGACCTAATAAGTGCAAAAAAATTTAAACTATATAACCTGGAATTGTACGATTCTATATTAGTCTGAATCGAATTGTTCTAACTTGCGAATTTACCTTCATAAATGACTTGACAGCACCAAGCTGTGTATTTCTTCGACACTTGACGCGTAGAATATGGGGGCAGAAAAAGAGCTGCCACTTTTTGCTTAGCTGTAAATTATAAAAGTTAGTTTTAGTTCTTATAATTTCTGACACAAATGATTAGTATCACTAGTCTAAATCAAGAAAAGTCCATGAATAAAAATTCACCTGTAGTCACATCCTGCCGGATGCCTAAACCCAGGGCAGCGCGGTTTTTGGTAACCGAAAAGATATGATTTTAGGAGCCAAATTCCTCCATTTCAGGAACAGGTTGTCGGGCAAGGGCATTGTATGGGCCAATTACGCAATCGCTGAATAAATTCTCTGGACAGGAATAGAGTAAATAATGCCTTGGTAGTTTGTTATGCACTTGGTTTCCTCGAATAGTAAGAACAGATATAAAGTTGTAAGATTAACGGTAAAATCGGAATAATTAATTGTAGCAATTAAATTTGCAAAAATGTGTAATTTTAGGATATAGGCAAAGGATTTGAGTAATGTGAATGTGAGCGGCTTAATTTTGACTTATATGATCTTACCTTTACATGACGCCTAATACTGTGGAAGTCCCAATTGGTCCAGGATTTGAAATAGTTTTGTGTAACTCGATGAGTCGTAGGTTTACACTCGTGAACGTAATTAAATATAACTAATTTAACTATGTTTCCGGGCTATGGAGCAACAAGCACCACGCAGAGTGGAAGTTTTTTGAAAGTGGCTGACGCAATGACTGTTGAAAAGAGAAAGGAAGCTTCAGGCGCGCAGGCGATTCGAACCTACAAATGTATTTTGGTTGACTGCAATTGTACTCAAAATGACTACCCATGTCGCATCTTCCATTGACGGTCTCATACTCAAATTATCGCTCAATATTGTACTCATATCCACTTAAAATATACTTTGTGTATATGATTCCTTACTATATAATCATTTTCAGTATGCAGATAACTTCAATTTACATAGTTGAAACTCCAATTGTACTCAAATCGATCAGAGTATTTATACATCATACTCGAATTTTATCTGGTATTTAGTCTCCGAGTTGATTAGAATATACGGCATAACGCGTTAACAGTTAACACGTGTCAACCTGTGTGTGGAAGTTTAGTTGGCAATAATTACACATTCCTTCTATATGCAGTTCTATGTTTGTCTCACAACCGATGACAGTGCTTAATGATAGATAACAATATGAATTTGTACTCATAAAATTATGGACATCTAACTTAATTTTGATAATGCCTTCTGTCCTCCCATCCAGGCTTTTTTAACGATGAAAGGAAGGATCTTTTATGCAGGCCTGAACCCAGCGTCACTCAGAAGTATGATATCAGGAACCAGACGTCGTGGTGACGCAAGAAGTGTGCCGTCACCAGAATCTGAAGAAAAGGATTACTTCGCACCAGCGTTAATTGAATGTTCTCATCTTGCTGGAGAGGTAGCTAAGGTACCGACGGAAATGCTTCCTAAAACTCTGCCAGTACTGCACACGGATATGTATTCAATTAAGGCGTTGCTTTAATAGATAAATGTTGGGACCACACATATGGCGGTTTTGACGACTCTTGGATTGGTGTATACATGGGGTATGGGCAAGAGTGGTCAGCTAATACGTCCAGATGATGAGAGCAAGTCCCTGGAGTTAGTGGATACAGATGATAAAGTACTTGTCGCATCGGATGTTGTCTGTTCCGGAGATTGTTCCTGGCTCGTTGAAAAGGAATCCGGAAAGATCTATGGCTGTGGATTCAATTCGAATGGACAGGTAAAGGAGTGGTGTCAAAATTGGAGTCGTGGCACACTGTTCTGAAATTAAACCGTGATTTTGTAATTAGCTTGGTAAAATGGAAACCGAGCAAGACCAGTCTGTAATGACATTCAAAACGAAGAAACGTGTAGTGAAAGTGCGACAGCCTGCTAACATTTATTTTCGACCAAGGGAAATTGCTGGAATGCCTCGTCGATCCTCTATCGTTGAAGCCGAGAATACCGTTAGTCAGAACGTTGAACTTTCACCACCATCAGATATTGTGAATCAAAAGCTTCTCGAATGGACGTTAGCAGTATTCCAGCGTAACTATAGACCTCGATATGTCGTATCTCTTGTAAGACTCTTCTTTCAACTTCCTCATTTAATGTTTTAGAGAAGTAGTAAGTCTGATTTTATGAATTATATTTTATGTTTTAGTGTTTGAAGTATGGAAATACTGAGGCTGCCGCCTTGGTGGAAACCCTTGCCAATGACCACGAGGCTGCACTACAACATCGGTTGGCGGACGGTACAAAAACCAATGAAGCCGTAATTGGAGATTATGTTGATCGAAAGAAAGGTGGCGGGAACTGTTATGAGCAGGCAAGTTTTTGATATTTCATGATTAATTAGTAAAATTACATGCAACGTGCTAAGGGCATGTCAAAACGAGTCTTAAAAATCTACTTCCCACGAAAGAATTTTCGTAATTCCATGGTGACATTAGTTACTAACGTTACATTTTGACATTGAAGGCATATCGATTTGTGGCGATTGTAATTCAACATTGGACAGAGAATTTGCTTCCAAAAGCTGATTTGGAAGCTATCTTAGAAACCTATCGCGGAAGTTCACCTTGGGATGCATACATTAGCCGCTCCATCAAAGAAATGCTTTCAGATCCTGATGACAGGTGGACATTCATTTTTTTCGTCTCTTGTCTACGCTGTGTTGAATGGCTTGATTAACTTTTGGTGGCATTATTTACTAATATCCGGAAGTAGCTGATTTCATAATAAGAATAAGGGAGATGGGAATGCCTCAAACTTACTTTTAGCTCATTTTAAGTGCATTTTTTTCCATCGTGTATTTTACACTCTGCTGTGTTGTAGTTTGATTAGTTTGAAATGGCGCTTCATTGTATGCTGAATTTCACTAATATTGATGTGTTGTTTCTTTTCGTATTCTTATTCTGGTTCCGGAATATTGTTGTGCTCTCTTATTGATTTGATTGGAATAATATTTTCATGACGACGCAGTGCATGTATTCGTTGGTAGTTGTTGTTCTGTTCAATCGAGTTGTTAATAGTGATTTGTTATTCACGACGTTCTGTTCTTATTTTAAAGAGCAAAGTGGATTGCCGAGAGTTTCACCCCATCCTTCATCCTCAACTGCATAAGAGACAGTAAGCGTTCAGTTCTATGTGGCTACGCAGAAAAAATAAATTCAATCAACGAAACAGCCGTGGATCCGTCTGATGACAGTGATTTCCCTGGGTATAAACCAAATGGCATTTCATCAAGAGTGTCTCTTGAAGAAAGAGAGCTCGCTTCGCAATAGTTGATATGTACATGAAACAAATATGCAAACAAAGTGTCGTATTTAATTAAGTCGTGTTCATTACGTTAGACTGTGAAATCTAAGTCAATGCTTAGCCTTAGTATACATATTCTATATATTTGGAATGTTCTATTTATGAATACCTATGTTGTATGTATTTTTAGCCGTACTTGTCCTTTTAAAGACTATTTTGAATAGAATTGCATTGCCTGGATGTTTAGCGTATAGCTTTATATTGAGATATCGTACTGATACAGATCCCGTGAGCGTGGATTTAGAAGCTTCGTTTGCCTAATATTTTGATCAATATATTGCTAGAGCTGTTCTGAATCTGAACCATATATAAGTTTAGAGTAGCTGGAAACAGTCATCTGATATGGACAGATCATTCAGGAATATTTATTTTGATGCAAGAGGCCTATTTTGTTTAAAAACTATTTGCTGAATTCAAATATCAATGACAACGACCGTACTCTATAAATGCTATTGATGAGCATTGTATTGGTAGTAGTAGGAAATATAACACAATGTAATGTACTATTAACATTTAAGATATAATTGTGATGTGTTCATGTCCTACAAATATTTTTTGAAATCACAATAACTATCAAACTACCTACCTATATTACTTCTTGCGAAGGAACATATATAGAAATACTCATGAGCATTTACTTACTCCACTGGTCTTGATATTACGAGTTTTATTAGCTTTAGTGAATAAAACAAACAACAAATGAATTCCTAATTTTGTTGTATCCAGTTTGAATATCATTATTCTGAGAATTACTTAAAATTTTGAAGTGAATAGCTGGCTTCTTCATAACGTATTCAAGTTTACAGGTCGACCACGAATGAGATGGTTAATCTGTGAGTTCTCCGGCTGCGTCACCTTCAGATTTCTGATCATGTGATTGAGTTGTATTATTCATAAGTTTTGATTTTTGGTCCTGCTGTTTTGTTCCTGTTTTGGTACCCTGAGGTGAAACACTTGCAAAAATATCGTCGTAGTACATGCCTGAATCGAAATCGGTATATCTTCCACCTAGCATGTTCAACATGCAGGTTTCGGCGAGTATTTTTTTGTTTTGGAGGGACTCGAAGTGATGGATTGATTCAACATGACTTTGGTGCTTAGCTTTGAGCTTTCGCCGAAGGGCTTCAGCCCCAGGTGTCGAAGTCCCATGTTTTTGAGCCAAAACATTCTGAATATAATAGCTTGAGGAAGGGTCGTTCCGTGGTGGTATCGTCACTGTAGTCACGTTCGAGTTAGAGATGTGGGGATTGGTCAAGGATGAACTTCCTGATACAGCTGGACTCGTCTTCTTATGACTTCCAGACTCCAATTTTCTAGTCCTACTTTCACCGTTGGGGGTTTTCATTCTCTCGGCTTCGGCTAACAGGCTGGGATCTTGAATTTTGCGTGCTGTTCGCTTAGACTTCGAACGTGTAGAAGGGACGATTGGTTCATTCTCTGCAGGTTTTGCTGTTCTTGTAGTATAGCTCGATTTGGACGGAGTAGTAGGACGCATATGCATGCCAGTTTGCTGTACCCTGAGGTACAATTCAAGGATTAAAGTTATTGGATTAGGATATGTACTGTGCTCTAATGCTGGGAAAGGTGAAATAAGGATTGGAAATTTACTCAGGGGGAGGGATAGTGGGTAAGACCACGGCAGGTTTGGTAACTAGATAATTGCGGATAAGCAAGTCATCTCCAGTTTGATCACACAACTCCAAGGATCCTACCCAGCCCTCAGGTACCTCCAGTTCGGGCTCGAACTCATCAGGGTCACTCTAAAACAAGGAATATATGTTTTTTAAGTTTTATAATTTTCCTAAAGTACAAGCGATATGCGTGCAAGATAGATCATCAGTGACAATGACTAACATCATCATCATCGTCGTAGTTGATTTCTGCCGAAGCTGTGAGTCGTTCAAATCCATTCACTCTCAAAATATCAATTAATTGAACCAACGGATGTGCACGTTGTGAGTCAAGAGGTTCCTGTAGATTTATAAAATGGAAATACATATGTATTATAACTGTCGACTAGTTTTTCTGTATTAAAGAAATCAGTATGTTTAGATTTTATTTAGAGAATAATGTTGACACGGACGCACCTGAGCAAGAATTTCTTCCAACGTCTCCTGTAGTCTTATACGTCTTGCCATCGTATAGATATCTGGGGTTCGCAGCAAGCTGTATAAAGTACTCATCACGTACGGGGCGACCTGCGTCAGGCACGAAGCCAAAGACTATTTCAATTTATTTTTTTGAATTGAATTACACATATAATTTATACATAGATTTGTTTCTGCATACGTCCCGGGGTGGTCTTGTGTGGAGCATTTGAACAACACAGGTAAGAATGTCGGGTGCAATTGAGACAGCGGCTCCTCGGGATTCCTCATGTAAGCACAGATTCATGAGTAAGGCCCATCCGTACTCCATAAGATACGGATTATAGGATGCTTCTCCTTTTTGACCACCTTCATTCATGCCCTTTTTCACTACTTCCGACTTCAAGTAAACGACAAGGCATTGAATCACATTCAGGTCAATCATGGCCAATCGAATCTTTTTTCTGAATAAGAGAAATAACTTATTGGTAAAATGGCTGACTATTTCATTAAGTGCAGAATTCGTTGAAACTGTCTTACCGCAAGCTCAGTTTTTGAAGTGTTGCTACAACCATTTGACAAATATAAGATTCGTTCTGTCCCTTGAAACTGCCCAGGGATTTTACTAAGATTTCCAGGGAATACGTGTTCGAGGAAAGATATGTTCGCCCAGTTTTCATGGACGCAATCGAATTGAGAAGGCGAACGAAACACTGAAACAATACATGAAATGTTGCATGTTAATATTTACTTACATATACGTAGATACACAGTATTCACCATTTTACTACCTCTTTCAAGTAGGTTGGGGCTGGTGAAAGCATACAAGCAAAAAGCTTATCCCGAAATTCACTTGAGGTCGAAGTAATTCCTAACAAGTCGCTCTGCATGAAAGCGTTCATCGCATATTCTCGACAAGTTGGAGTACTCCTGGTCAAAAGCTGGAAAAGTTTTAGTGCAAAGAATAAGTACATTTGCAACTGTATCACCCAAAATAATGAAATTTGTTCGCGTATGCTGTTACCCATCGAATGGCTTGTAATAGGCAGAGTTTTTCAGATGGACTGCCTCCTTCTGTGAGCTGCGACTTAATTTTTCCATAGTCGAGGCATTCTGGGCTTAGGTCAGAAATTCCGATAAAAAAGAGACTGACATCTGAATCAATGACGCTGTCAAAGATAGCTGCCCCAGCCAATTTCTTGAAGTATTCCTTATCCGGTTTCGCCTATCAAGAAGTATTTTTTTGGTAAAAGCAGTGGTTGGAG
Organism: Ceratophysella denticulata; assembly: GCA_034694925.1. Classification (NCBI taxonomy): domain Eukaryota; kingdom Metazoa; phylum Arthropoda; class Collembola; order Poduromorpha; family Hypogastruridae; genus Ceratophysella; species Ceratophysella denticulata. The sequence goes on from JAQFYT010000899.1 coordinate 17,121, forward strand.
GACCAAGACGTTAACTTACATTTAAAATCACGTCTGGAGTGAAGAGTTCCGGGAAAATTCCAAAGCATCTTCCTAGGATTGGTTCAAATGCAGTTGTTCCTCCCGAATCAGCGGATTCAAGCGCAAAGATCAGCTCATTTGCTACTTCTGAATATGCACAGTACATAAATACAAACATGTTAACGATAGGAGTACATACCAAGTCTTCTGTTTCTTTTCAAGTATCAGTAATTCTTGGAAGTGGTATATTCACGTATATCTTACTTAGAAGTTTTCCGTAGCTCTCTCTGGTTCCTCGTAGCAGTCGCCGTACTTTTCGATAGGTGTTCATAAGCTGAAGGAAGCGTTCTTGGTGATACTTTGCAACTAATTCTGATACACTCGACTTTGTGTTTCCATCCTCTCCCATCTTCATGTTGAGTACAATTTTGACAAGCATGGAATGATCACCAATATTTTCTTGTAGCAACTCAAAGTACTTAGCTAATGTTGTTTCCAGTTGAAGCTTGAGTCTTTGTGACCAGGCAGGCTGTTGGCAGGTCATACAATGTCACTGTACGTATTTGCCAATGCATTTCACTCATTCAAACAGAAAATTGATGAATTGTTTACCTCAAAGAGTTCATAGAAAGTGGGATGGGTGAGAGGATCAGCTACAAAAGGTAGAGCTAGAAGCGGAAGAATACCCTTATCCTCCGCTAATGTGTCCGACTCGTCATCAAAGAACTCTTTCAATGCATCCATGGCTTTCACTTGAGCAGCCACAGTGTCTCCATAGATCTTGGGGAAAATGGCGAAATGAACTCTTATGTACACCTCCAGCTTCTTCAGGTCTTCTCCGTGCAGTTGAATGTGGGATAGGAAGTTTCGCCAAATCTGCATAGATATCGTTGTGGTTTGCTGAATTTCTTTAAGTATAAAAATCGGTATGTCGCGAGTACAACGCCAACAAACAGACTTCAATGACTAATACGTGACTGCAGTTATCATTTAGCAGTGCACAACTGCTGTTTCCTTATGACGTGTATCACTCGTTGAAATCGAACTGAAAGCGCTGTGTCTGGTATGTTCATAAAATTTTTTATACATACCTCCATGAAGCCTTCCAGGTCTCCAGTGCTGAAACAGTTGATGAGACTAGTCGCGTCTCGGCGTGAGAAAATTCTTTTGGAGCCGGAATCTGATGCCGGCTCCGGAGAAGGAAGAGACTTGGATTGACATTCCGTGGTGAAAGTTGCAAGAGTTTTCTCCATGCCATTCAGCTCTAAGTACTAGTTCACAAGTTTAGAACAATAAGTTGAAGTTTGTCGAGTCCTATTTAATCCTATCAGACTAAAGGATGAGTATTTTGTACTTTATCTTACTTCGTAAACAAGATGATTCAGTTCCTCAAGAACTGAAGGACTTTTGATTTCCGTATTTTGCTCCATTTTCGGGCAGTGTGCCCTCTTAGGAACCAATCCGAATAATTACGACTCGAATGCACAAGGATTTGAGATTTTTAAACAATAGATTTCTTTACAAAAATTCGAAGATTGTCGAATAGCACACCTTCTGATTTTCACCGCAGTTGGAATATGTCATGTCAGATCCTGAATGAATTCCTCCTTCACGTTTGTTACTTTTAGCTACAACAAGAGTTTGGTTTAGACAGCACAGGAGGTTGTCATGCTAATCAAGGCTGAGTGTGAGTGACGCCTTTAGAGGTAAGCCAAGCTACCCATTCTGTTCAGCATGGAAATCTGCAAAGTGAAAGCGTGAGTTTCTCCTTTTTCCCTTCCCTTCGCTCCAACCGCCGCGGTTCTCGGGAAAATCAATGCTATGGAAATTACTGATTCTGGGATAAGTCCCTGTTTTCGAATGGAAGTTGTAGGGGTAGGGGAGCCGGTGAACGGAATACGAGAATGAGGTTAAAAGACTGAATGTGAGCGTGAGCCTCGTAAAGGTGCGGGTACAGGGCTTATCTTATTATTTCAACTTTACTCCAATCAAACATCTCCTTGGTCAACAACGCTTTCACTTTGCTATATGTTTTGATTTTTACGTAAATTCGGGTTGCGTGTTTTCACGGATATATAGGTCTGGAATACTAGAGTCACGCAACATGCTTTCTACTACAGGGACACTGATCGTTGCAGAAGCTACATAGACATACAGCTTATAGCTTCTGCAACACTATTGAACTGAACTAACGACGAGTTTGATTTTGGGTCCGAATAAGAGCATCAGGTTTAATGATGCTAAGTATTGTATTCTCTTCTTATTCAAAATTGTACTTTATGAACATGAAAATTATAATCTAATTAATTTAACCGCGAAAATATTTTAAATAGTTATTAGTCGTAACTTTGCTGAAAGCCGGAAGAAAAGCGGAAAAATCTTTACATTATGCAATACAAGTCTGCACGTGAAATATTGCGCTATTCATGTACCTTATGATTTCCCCACATGTAACTAAGTAAAGTATGTAATGGCAATTGTATTTCATAACTTTATGGCTATTATGATGCCAGAACCATTTTCTTTCTTTTCATTGGCGACTGATTGGTTTCCCAAATCAAACGCCTCATCATCGTTGTGGTTGTGAATTCGTCAATACATCATGAAAAATACGAGTTATTCTAATTAATTGAATTTTTGGTGAGACAAGTTTATTCGTGCTATTGATTGTACCATGTTAGACGATTATTGTTAACTCAGATTTGCGTTGCACTAGCTTGTATTGACATACTAGGTATATTAGCCGATAAGTATAAACTAATCTGAATGGGTAATGTAAGTGCCAATCTGCTATTTGATGTTTTTAGTTTTCCGTAGTTGTTACTAAGCACTTAACTTATCAAATAATGTTAATGTTTAAACATATTTTGTAAATCCGCCTCCTTTTAACAATGTATGTG
>JAQFYT010000900.1:0-20008 GCA_034694925.1 Ceratophysella denticulata
TTATATACGAATTCATTAATTTTCAATAATATATTCTTCTAGTTGCGCGATGTCATATTCAGCAGTTCCAAAATCGCTGTACAATGTACGTCGGTCTAGAGATGCTGAAAACACACTATAGAGAATTCGCAAGACATGAAAACCCAGTTAGCATAAATATACCTGACTCTCAAAAATGTGCGAGCCGTAAATGAGCAAGAACATTCGAAACATTTCTTGAAAAACATATGTATTTCGTATACACGGCGTCCCTATCTCCGGGACAGGTTGGAGATAGCGGAAAAGGGAGTTCCTTATTGGAGCCCATTAGACAAGTCAGGGTTACGGTCGACGTGGGACTTATGAATTGAATCTTTAGAGCTAGTTGGCGGGAAAGGGTCGGAAGACTTCATCATCATTTCCTTTCCCAGTATTATAAATATCAAGTAGGACCAGGGCTTGACTGCGGCGGCGGTGGCAAGGGAAATGGAACTCTGAACCTGGAGTCTTCCTAGTTGGCTCCACCTCTGGGGACAGGAGGTCCGAAATAATAAGATGCCTTGCTTCTCAACATACCAAACTACCGCATGTAACCAATGCAGTTTTAGGTCAATTCGTAACCGATCTTTGCGCGTCAAATGGCGACAGGAATTTGCCGTAGGAGGGGCCATAATTTTTTGATCTCAAAAACCTCCAAATTTTATCATTTGTTGGGATAAACAATAATTAAAGTTTCTGCCTTCAAAGGCAAATCGCCTCCGTATTTTAACAGTTAGAAACGTTAACTAATAAAAATAAAACATCTATAGAACTTGGAAAGTTCCTAAAAACCACAAGCCGCGCGGTAAATTTTTGAGATTTAAAGTTGTAAATCCGATTTAGGCCTAAATAGTGTCTAAATAAGATTCTTTCAGGAAATGCCAATTACATATATCCAGGACATGTAATAACGTAACCAGAAACGTCTAAAAAAGGATTATGCGAACGGAGGAAGGCCCTTACGGTAGATGGTAGATCCGCTTATGTTAACGTCCTAAAATATCAATTATTACAACCTAAATACATGGTTTTAGAAATAACTTAGTACATCGCTGTCAGCTGACAGATGGTGGGACGTCGGAATTATTCTATAAAACATTTACGATCTAAATTGTCCAAAGCACGCCTAAGCGAACGTGTAGATCGTAAATGCAAATATTCGCGATTGAGTTGACGACGGACGGTCAGGTCCCTCAACGGCAACCAATGTCTGTCGACTCTGATAAATCTGCATCTGCATCCTTCCTAGCTCTGAATCTTGAGGAAGCAGAGACGTTTATTTCCTCCCAGATATTCCCATTTGTATCAAGTTGAGAACATTAGGTGGGGAGTGAGTGGAAGGTAAAGGCATGATGCATTTTGGAACACAACAGCTCTTCTTGACCCAGTTTTTCACTACCTGGATACTCCAGAGATGCTCCAGCGGGTGAGAAACTAGACCTGTCCTGCCGCTGTCAGTTCTCAGGTTTGAGACAAGGCTAGGCCACAACCAGGTAGAAAACTATATTACAGTTTTGGATATATACAGTATATCTATATCTGTATTCTATACGTAGGTAATATAAAGTTGACCTTGTACTACCTGTTCCTCCTGTACCTGCGCCTCCTTCCCCAAACCCCGTAATCATATTATCACGAATGTAATTTTAAAATTGCGTTGTCTCTGCCAAGATTCAGCATTTCCGAGTGGAAACCTTCAATTTATCACCAAGCTACGCTCGTGATGCAAGTTACAACCAAGCATGCAAACTGGAATTTCGCTCAATGGGAAACAAAACTCTTATTAGGGGTAAATCGTTTCAAACATCTCACAGTGCATCTTAAGTTTGTCTTAAAAAACAATACTTTATTAACGTAACATTTTTGCAGACTTTCTCCAAGCCTTCTCCCACCGCATTTATACATTGTAGTACAGACCTTCTGCTCGCAGGCGTTAAGCGCTAACTTGTTTGGCTACCCTTCTGTCCATCATGATATTGCAATTGAATTTGAAAAAAATATTAGGTACTAAGTTATCTATTTTATCATCAGTCGTTACAGAAATCTCATGACTTGAAGGCATAAAATGTTTGATTTTGAAATACATTATTTAAAAGCACAAACTGAATTACTTCAAAATACGTTACCGCCATGAGCTTTACCCCACACCTAGTTTTAGCGCGAATCTAATACCATCTCGCAAAACTAATTCCCACCAAAGCTACATAGGAATAGCACAGCATACTGTCATCGCATTGCAAGAAAGCGAAGCCTTGTGGCCGTGACATGACGCGGATGCTTACATAATGTTATATGAATGGATAAGGCACCTGCATTAGGGTTAAATACATTTTTCATATGTAGTAAAATATAATTCTCTAAATTTCTCCAACAAAAATTCACAGAGCCGTTTAGGTTCAAAAGTATTTCATTTTCGTACTCTGATCGGTCCTACTTATCTGTGCATTCATTGATTAAGTATCAATGCACCCACTCATCAACCCGAGGAAGCAACAGTAGGCAAAAAAAGAACGAACGGAAATGCCAATGTCAAAGGAGAAAGCGGAGTGAAAGTGCTTTGGCCTGGTATTGCCTTGCGTGTAAGCCCTTGCCACAAGAAAGCGATGCTCTGGTTGGTCCTCGCATCTTGTTCCTAATATATTTTAAAGTCCCTATCTCTCGTTCTGAAAGTAGGATCAGTCTCCGTAGTTGCTAAATACGACCGGAGTTCTCGGGCTGACTGGTTGAGCAGAGCAGAGGGTAGAGAGGGACGAAAACCCGCATCCCTAGTTCCCAAATGCTCCTAAATACGAGCACCCGAAAATACGGAAAAGTCGAGAAGGAACGATAGACCTGCCCAAAGAGTTGAGCTGGTTGGTTCTCAGTGTACAAGAAAGTTCACGTACGGCGTGTACGGACGGAATACAACCTACAACGTGTTGGATTTGTGATCCGCCGAGAGAAAGTTTTTTCCCCCAAACGCAAACCCTTTCTCTAACCTGAGCAGAGTGAACGTGTGTTTGGCTCTCCCCTGGACTTCCCGGTGTAATTAGTTCAATAGAAATATAATCACGAATTTATTCGGATTAACCAAAAAAAGTAACTCAACGATTCCTAGATAAATCCAGTCCAGTGACATATCTCTAATATCAACTTTCCCAGTGAAATCATAACAATTGAAATACGACGAGTTATTTGTTCTCTGGTGAACAAAAAAAAAACTTTTTCTCAAAAATCAATTCATGAATCAAGGATCAGACTAATTTGAAACAAAAAAAAACACAAAGTTTTCCCAATTTCTATCGAGCTTCCTTTGGGCACGGAGGACATATATCAAACACATTGGATAAGGTTCATATTGAGTGAACGAGCTCATGAACCACAGGAAATCCAAGGCCAGGAAAGACTAGTAAATAATAAACAACCATCGTACAATATAAGAGTTCATCCCAGATCGCTCGGATCTCATGTGAAATTTTATTTTCTATATACTCATTCCAGTCTCATTGCTTCCTAGAGTCAGGATCTCTATTATTTAACCCAAAGTGTAGCAAGTGTATGGGGAACTTCATTAATTTTGTATACAGTCCGAAGCCCTACTTCCACCGAATCCCATTATCCTGCCTAATATGGGTAATGAAACGGATTTAGGCTGTCATTCCAATCCCGAATTGTTTCCATTCTCGAAGGGCACAACAACATAACTATCTACACAATTCAAGTGTGGCAAATACTTGGGCTCAAAATGTAAAAGTCTTGTTCCAACTCATCCTCCACGTCAACATTACATAATGGGCTCTCGTATCAAGTTACTATACTACGTCGAGTATCATGTACAGAACAGAGCCACATATTTATAGTCAAGTCAGCTATTGATCTTTTCTGCGGCTGAATCTCAGGACTCAAATTACAAACATTGAATAACACAACACAAAACACAATACGACCACATCTCATCATTCTCTGGCATGATGAAAGGAAAGCCTGGACAAGAGCACTTTTTCCACTATTATTATTTCAGTTGAAAAGAGAAGTGCAGAGAAGAGCAAATGAGGTCAAGTCAAAGCTATGCGCCGAATTCCCCCATCACATCAGTTTGGAGCCTTCATCATTGCATTTTGAATTTTTTGGATTTTATGTAGAGAACCGCAGTTTTTGGTTCAAGTTCCTCTGCAAACGCTGTGGCGAGACGACCAACCAGCTATTGAAAAAATGCTATGGTATTTTGAGCTTGCTAATGTCAACTTGGCTTTAGTCGGCCACTAATGAACCGTGGAGTGAAGTGTGTCCGCAGAAACCTTTGGGACTTCCAAATACTAATATTATTAGGACGAGATGAAAGATTATGCGGAGCTGAAGGTTCTTGGAGCCAGCTGCGTCTTAGCAGTCCCACTCATCATGGAAACTTCATTTGAGCTTACCAGAACCACGACGGGCACAAAATTAGATCCATCAACAACCCCTCATCATTATACACTGATCAAGGTAAGCAAAGTCAACGGAAATGTGAAGCTGAGAATTACTTAGATATCTATATAAATAGGCAATTCGTATATTCAGGAACTTTGAAACCACTGCATCTTCTGGTTCAGACATACCTGTCCAAGTTTTGGCTACAAAAATTAATCAATCTTTGCATCAATCAATCTATCATTCTTTGCATTCTACGATTTTGTGTGTTAAGTTAGGTAAGCAGATAAAATTCATTTTTTTTATGAAATTGTGTTTTTGATTGTGCAGTGAAAGTACCGAAAAATGCTTTCAATTCTCTAAAATATACCTAGGGGAGCTGCCGAGATGGAATGCCATTTAGTAAATATCTACCTACGTCATTTACTACAGAACGTAATCCGATATATACAAATCAAAATATCAAAATTCGAGTCGGAACAATAGTGAAATTTCAATGCAGGATGCATTAAGTTAGACGGTAATTTGTGGGTATTGTATAGCATACACCAACCAACGACATCGAATCTGTGGTATGGTGGTGTGGTAGTGGTACATGGTGGTTGAGCTGTTATCCAATATGCTGCGGAATGCCTCTATTAGGCATTATTGTAGGCTCAATTTCCGATTTCTAGTCAGAAAAGAATATGTGCCAATCACGATTACTAGTGTGGCTGTGCTGGGGGGGCCCATGTTAACTTTTTTCTTTTGTGTCAAAGAGAAAGCCACACAAAAAACCGTCTATATTTCTCTTCTTTTCAAATTACTGGCAGAGAAAGTTAAGAAACTTTACAAGACAAGAAATTCTCTGCCACACTCCGTTCTCAAAGCTGAGATTAAAGTAGGTACCTGCACATTGCGAGAAGTTGTGCCAAGCACAATGTGGAGCACCAGACTACCTACCCATTCTACCTCTTGTGTTTCCCTTAAAGTTTTCTTTAAATCCGATGAGTCAGGCATGGAGACCAAATGGTACCAAATGTTGAATCCGTCGATTCATCCGGGACCAGTTCGACTTATGCCATTATTTGGCTGTCTGAAGGCGCAGATTATGTTTATTATGTAATATTGGTATCTACATTTTTGCATAACATTTATGATTAGGTAACAATCCCTATATGCAGGGTGGTTGATTTGTTTATATGTCAAACCCTGGCTAAATGTCATAGTGGCTAACTGGTCACGAGCAAAAGATGCTTAAGGCGAACTGAACTTAAACTGAACAAAACGGCGTTAGCCATAGTAAAGGCGAAACTTTATTTTTTCTTTGACTTCTACGACCTGGAAGAAAGTTTTTTGAACGCACACACGTCTCAAGTTGGGAAATGTACATGAGTTTGGTCAAACGTATCATTTAATTGTCTTGATTTATCGAATTGAGTTTCGTAATTGTACATCCAGCTCAGGTAAACTCAATGGCTTCGCTCCACTTCTTGGATCAGCTCAGTTAACTCGGATAATCATACTGATACCCCTCCGTTGTGTTAACGAGCTTAAAATTCTATTGTAGTTTTTCCTCGTTTCCGGATACAATATTACTGAACAGTAGACACAATGTGAAGTTGATACGTTAATTCGATGTACTACATACTTTGCTAATGCAAATGTAGTGTACAGATAAGCTAAACATCCTTTTGGAATTGGGTTTTGGTTAAATATAACCTGTAGGTAAATATAACCTTAACCTTGCCAATGTCGGGTCAGAGGTAATACGGCAGAGTATTTGCAACAATCTGATCAGAGTACCTAGCTAGGCGTCTAGCCATCCCAAATACAATTAGTAGACGAAATTGGGTAAAAGCTGACATGGATCCAGTGCCACGCTGAGTCAGTGTAATAACAATAGCGGAACGGGAAAGAGGAATGGTGGGAAGGTGTAGTTCAAGGGACCATTATCCTGAAGATAATGTGTGGAGGGAGGTGGTTGGGAGGCATAAAATAAATCACTCGGGAATTCTAGACTGTGCGGGTGGCAAATACGGGCTATGGACAAAGTTCAAGAGAAAACTAACATCCCGTCCACGGTTCAGGAACATTCCAATAATGACAATGATAACTGCCAACTGCACTGGGTGCAGGTGTGAAGTTCCAAATTGAATTAAATCCATATCGCTCTCACACATATACATGGAGTGGCAACCTGCGTACGGCAACAGACATAGGAAATAAGATGTTCTATCTCCTTTACATGAATACTTTGGAAAACATGTGTTACGAAATTGATGTGTATTTTAATAACAACCAGGACAAGGGTGTGCAGAAATATCTAATATCTATTACGTAACGTAGCTTATTTTGTTCACAATTTACACTTATAATCCAGGATTACAGAATAGGTGTTATTGTGAAAGTTATAAATTATATATTTAAAGTTACGAAGCGCCGGTGAATTTTATATATTGATTCGTTTTAATAACCATGCATTCCTGGCATATCTACTGCATGCTGCATACTGTGCTACCACTACAAAAAACACGCTGTATATCCAAGCCATAACGTCGTACTTATATAATTAGCCCCATATTGATGCGCTCTTTTTGCGATTTTGAAATAAGGTCGTGAACAAGATAATTCTTCTTCAAATTAGGCATTAGTTATGCAAAGGTATGCCAGATTCTCTGCCTTATACCCAATAGAAGTGGAATGTCTAACGTCTCACCTTAAAATCCCAGTCTCGACTAGAGCCTTAATTCTCAGGCTTCCCGGAGCTCTCGACGTGGCTTAGCTTGAGCCCAAGTCTCGCCTATGAGACTTTTCCGTGTCATACTAGTAGCAGAATGAATATACGTTATATGATGGTTCTTAACAATGCAGTTTCACAACAATTGCAAAAACATGGCTAAAACAATAATAAAAGATATGCCTAGAGCATTTCATCGTAATTTGCTGTCGTAAGCATTATTTATTCGTTTCCAGCCCATCCAGCATTGTAAGAGCGCCTAATGCCGAAACAATAGGAATCTGGTGTTCTTGAGAAGACCGAGCATAGATAGACACTACACAATGTCTGAATGGGCAAAAGGCACGAAGTATTAGGAATTGAGTAGGGAAATGTAATTTTATAACACTTCGTCGAGGCCTTTCCCTCGGAGAAAGCTAGAGAGTGGAATTCTAAGAAGATTAGAGTGAAAGTGGGATTTTGACTACATGCTTTTGTTCCCTTTTCAAAACCTCATTTCTAGACACATAGTACATCAGCGAAGGAAACCCCGGAGAAAGTATGGATCTCTCCCTTGGTTCTAGTAGGTCTGTGGGCTCGGGCTCACAGTCAGTCCTTCGTTTCTTGTCAGACCTGTTGCTTGCTTTTTTATGCTATGTTCTATGCTTGGGCCTTGAAAGAAAATCTATGTATAGATATGTACAAAGTACACAGGCCAAAGCAGTAGTAGCGGGCATGCTGAGCAGAAGGACTGCAGTGGAGTGAACAAAACATAAATATTCTTTTGGCTTTGGCTTTGAGTCTTTGAGTACGGTGTGGGAATGTGGCTCCAACTTTCTCCTCGCTTTCTCCATGGCTCGCTATTGCTATTGTGTCAAGTTTATTGTATAAAGGGCATATGAACAAAATGTTAGATTATATGATATTTATATGTCCAGGAATCTTGACAAAAGTTGGTGTAGGAGGTCCGTTAGTTCTTTCACTCCCTCAGGTCGTGCAAAGGTCTCAAAGAACATCAAACTCGTCTCCCTGTTCCTTGTGAGCATGACATGTGAGAAGAGGGTAATATGTCTGTTGTGTATTCTGGGAACGCGTGCAAATAAACCTGTTGCGAATTGTGAAATGCGTGGGTTGATAGAAGAAAGTCGTTTGAGGGAACCAGCTGAGTTGTATGTAATATCTAGGCCTGACTTGTGGCCTGGAAACATGCCACGCGTGGTTTACTAGCACGATTACTTTCTTGATGATGGGAGTACATGCTATTACTGTACATGGGTATATATTAAAACGACACGCCTTTCTATTGCACGTTGCGTTGTATTTTATAATTTTCCGGTTATTTTTACACCTAAATAGCTCTCAATTACATGTATCGTATTCGCAGATCAATTTAATCAGGATCAGAACTAAATTATTGTCTAGGCGTCCCATTATTCGGAGCGATCAGACTGTAATTACATACAGCTGTCAGTTATTATTTTTTTAACTTTCAGTCATGATTGTCGCAGCATTAGGCACTGAATTGGAACTGATACGGAAAATGATAATACATACGTACTGTTGCATGTATTTAATGTATCTATGTATGTGCAAGGTTTTGGCTTCTAGCAATGCTCATATAATGAACACAAAGAGTACACGTTGAAAGGAATTAGCCTTTGAAGATATTAAGAGAGTCTTTCTGTATTTCTGTCAGTTCCAAGAAGCCCCTGTTTGATATTTCATTTTTGCTAAAAAGCAATTTAATCTGGAAGCTCTGACGACTGTGTCAAAGCTAGCTCTACTATAAGGTACGAAACAACTCCGTATAGGTACTATCTCGTCTTCATAGACAGATCGGGAGTTTACCGACATTAAGTTTCGACAATTTTGTGACTTTGAGCTGTTTGATATCAATAGATTTTACATAAAAAAAGTAGCCAAGTGCGATTTTTAGTGTTTCGAATTTGGTGCATTTCATAAGAAATCTAAAAATAGCATTACCCAAGCTTAGCAAGACGCTAAATAAGTCGAGCAAGCAACAAAAATCTATTAAGAAATAACCGACAGCAAGTACAAATGTGAATTGAAAATTAATTACTAACTATTGCACCGAAGTAAAATCGAAACACGTCGACCTGTTCAAAGCTTATTGTCGAGCTACCCTAATGTTGAGATAGAGGCTGTATACAAAGACACTTTTCTTATGAGAATTCTGTTCCTTTAATCTTCCTCCTGGCAGAGGTAGAGTCTTGAATTGAATTTCCCTGTATTCTTTCACTCTCATCTCGAGGGCTGGAAGAGTGTCTTGAGCTTGGAGAAAGCTAGCGACCGATAACTGGTAGTGAAGTGGAAGTGAAAGGCATAGGAAACAGGTCCTTTTTTATAATGCATCTTCCCCATCTCAGCCTCATTCCTGGTTCATGCACAGACAGACTTATTTCCTTCCTCTTTGTACAATTTATTTATTTCTCGTCAGGAAAAACGTAGCGCCTCCATTCTGAACCTCTTCATCTCTAACGTTTCCTATTCGCTGGTGGTGAGGTAGTTTTCCGAAATAATGCAATAGAGACATATGACGAATGACGACGACGGAGGCAGATACGTAGAAATATCGACGTCGAAGCCGGCACTGCAGTGGCATAACCATCACCGTTCCCTAAATTTCAATATTATGCAATACCTAGTTTGGAATCAGTACTGCATATCTAGGTTCTCGATCGAAGTAATAATAGTGCAACCGTTTTCGTTTTTACGATTTGTGTATTTGACGTTCCCATGTGTAAATTTAGTATGTATGACCTTAAGAGGGTCGCCGATACTAAACGTGACGCCCCTGATCCTGTAATTTTTCCGGAAGCAGCGTCAGTATTTCCCCAGCTCGAGTCAGGAATTGTTGCCTTGAGCCTCGCGCGTCCTTATCAGGAAGAGCTCGGGTGCCCGTGAATTCCCATAACCTCAATCCAAACACATACACGCTAAGCCTTCCACCGACAGTACGGTGGGTGGTGCGTGCGATAGGACATTGTGACAGACTCATCCATACATTGATCAGTTCATCTATACCAAACATATACCATACCCGGGTACTTGGTCAATTCAGCCTGCGTCACTTGGCCTTATCAGTATTACAAATCTAATGTGGAACGTGTAATACGTGTCTACGAACCAACGTATCGTTAATCATTTTAATATTACAGATATCACTGGACGCGAATATAAATGATGCCGATGCATTATAGGGTTTACTTTGTATTTGCAGCTTCCATGAATACGTGTCAATTTGATACTTTTTGTTGTTCCAGAGTTCGATGATTAATGGTACGCCATTGTTATCGGTCATTGGGCGAACTCAACAAATTCAGATTGTCAGGGTCCAAAATCCATCCGTTAACCGTCGGGACCCTGGTCACACTGCTTGCTTTAAAGAGAAAGGGCTTCTTGCTTACGTAACGTCCAAATGAGATGGATGGTATTCATTGGGGGAAAGCCCTTCATCCTCAAATAGATTTACAGTAGCAGTAGTCCTTGATCCAAGCCAATCTCTCATTTTTGTCATCTCCACCGTATACCTACTCTCAGCAGAAGAGGCTCTTGCACCTTGTTGTCAGGGAGCTCAGAGTCAGCCAGCCAACAGCCCACCAATAGCTTACCCACCGAGATCCCAAGCCTCGAAAAATTGGTATTGACGAAGGACATGAAACGAAGCGTATAACACACCTTTATTTAAATAGGCTCTTCTAGGTTGACGAGACAGGCGAGAGATTACTGTCTCTGAAGTGGAGTTTTGGGTCTAGCCGCATCTCCCCACGCAGCAACAGAGCTTTTGAGAGACAACAAGTATATTTTAGAAATTCGGGACCATAGGAGACCCTGCTGAAGTTCGCCTGGTTGGATACCGTTTAATTGGATTCGGAAAGAACCTGGCTGGATGGAACACATGAGAAGACTGCATTAGTAGCTCCCCTTATCCTCTGGTTTCCAATGCTCTTGAGCCTTCCAAATTGTTTGGGAAGTACAGATATTCTGATTCTGAATTTTCTTCACGCTTGTGTGTGTATAGATTTTTCTATGGACCCAATTTTTAAACCGTTTTGTCAACAAAGTCGTTAAATTCGAAAAAACCCGGCGTCACATGTCGGAATTCTCGAAAGATTTACTGCAAGTGGTTAATTTGGCTAATGCCAGTACCTTGTTCAACAGCCAGCAGCATGATAAATTGTCGCCCAGAGAATTACATATGTAGTTAATTACTGTTTGCCCAGAAGATTCCGTTCACATATACTAACAAATGGAAGTTTGACTTGAAGATTTGTGGTACTAATATAGGCAAATGAGAAAATGTGCAAAAAACCTTTAAATAATGCAGGGTTTCCTCTCTCCAAGTATTTCAGTTGTGGCAAGGAAAACGAAACCGCAGGGGATTTCTTCAGTCTTCACTTTGTACCTTGGCATTCACTGTGTGCTGTGTGTATGTACCCATGTACTCTGTACTCCCAGTGCCAAGTGAAAGCGTAGCCTAACCGTAAAACGAGACCGCAAGGCTTTTCTCTCTCCTGCATAAAACATAATTGTTTTCGGAAGTCAGACATTTTATGTGTGTGTTCAAGTCCTGGAGCAACTACCTTCCATGTCATAATTTTTACTCACACGCACTTTTCTCTTCTGTGGTTGGGCTGGGGTGCTCATTTACCGAGCGATCTCGGGATCGCATACGTTTTCTGAGCGCAAAGTTGGAATCATTCCATTCTCCGTAAAATTTTGTTGGGAAAAAGTATGCGATTCCGGGGTCGCACACCAAATCAACCCCAACAGCCCAATGTTTGCTCAGCAATGAAGCTTGTGCTTGTAGCGATCCAAGGAAACTCGGTTCACGGTCCATATAATTAAAAGTGTTTCAAAACTGTACTATGTCTGCCTGGAAGGCCGCATACATCATTTAACTCCCGTCTGATGTGTTTAAGTGTCTACACATTAATTAGTCCGAGTTAGTCTGCAGTAGTCTGGACGGGTCTGCCTGCGTGTGGCATGGGAAGGAACCGTTACCTGGGCTCATTCCCGTTGGCCAGGCCTACCTAGGATATATAAGTATGTGGAAATTACATGACTATAGCTACAATTTAGGAAAACTACTACATATGTAGACCTAATCCTGCATCCATACGAAGCATATCATATCGAAAGCATTGGGGGCACAAGTGGGTGGACAAGGTGGAATTAAATAGAAACCCAGCAGGCTCGTATTGTCGAGTTCATTACAGAGCATTTGTCGTTGAATAGGAGGATGATGGAGGGCTTCGTGGTTTTCCTATTTCAATAATACCATAGAAAATGTCCAAACAAGCCATAGAACATAGAGAATGAAAGGGACAATACGGAAGAACAAATCAATTATTCTATTTGGTCTAGCTCCAGGCTTAAGTCCACATACGATTTACTAGGAAGAGCTTCATGGGCGGCCTACTTTGAGCAAAATCCACCCGTAGGTATGCTAATTCTGTTGTTGAAGGCTGTTTAGTGCAGTCCACAGCCTACATAAATAGGCCTCGTCTTGTTAGCGATGAAATCAATGCTACCAACACAGTGCATCCTTCTGGTCATCTCTATACCAAGGTTTTACCATTCAATTAGTTCACTAATGAGATTTTCGTGTTGTGCCAAATAGGGTGCTTGGTAGTAAAGTGAAAGCTATGCACATTTATGCTTCGCTTACGTACCTACCCATATTGTGGCCTGCTCTAGTGTAAATCTTTAAATGCTGTATATGTACTATAAAACAAGTGCACTAGGTGCTTATGCCATGAATGGCAGAAAAAATATGAAATTAACAGAAATTACGTGATCAGAAGTGCATGCAACGCATGTTTTTGACTCCGTAAAATTTACTGTCATAATTTCACTTCAGACCTAGAAATGATTTCCCGATCTCGTGAATAGAAGGCTTGAATTTCTTCCAATGTTTTCCCATTTGTTTCCGGAACAAAGTACATCACATAGAATCCACCCAGCAGGCATAGCCCAGCAAATATCCAGTAGCCCACAGCATCACCCAGCCCCTCCAAAATATCCCGGAAGTATTTTGTTACTAGGAAGGCTGAAAGCCATTTCACGACTGTGATCGCACTCGCGCCCAGGCCTATTTAAAAAAAATTGATATTTCTGTAAAATCAAACGGCAGTTTAAAACGATTGCAATCTTTAACCTTACCCAAGCACAAAAATACAGAGAAACTAAGCCTTGGTAAGAAGAAAAGTATATACGATTTCGGGATCGCAAAAGAAGTCAGGAGTTGTGGAAGCTTTATAGCTTACCTTTAGCTTCCGGCGGAAGAATTTCGCCCATCATAATATAGGAAATGGGTCCGGTTCCCAGGGAAAAGGCAAATATGTAAATCCCGAGACTGGTGAGTGGAAGCCAGCCGAGGCCCCTGGGAGCCACGTCCTCATTCGCCTCCATTAGGAAGAAGAAGAGACCAAGTGCGACAAATGAGATTGTCATTACCAGCTGGGCCCCGATCAACAATGGGCGTCTGCCGCAGTGATCTATTACCAGTGCAGCCAAAACTCCAGAAATCTACGAAAGGCCAAACATAATAATTTACTAACAGTTCAGTTCCACCGTTAGCCCAGATTATAGGATCAAAGCATTCGTTCTTAACATTGAAAATTCGTTAGTCCTCTTAGATGTTTTGATTTAAATACCTTATGCTTCAAGCTAACTTTCAGGATCAAAATCTTGTGTTTGTCTCAAATTAACCTATTAATTTAATAGTGGCTCTGAATACATACGCTCTATTTTGATTTGAGCTAACAAACGTTTATTGACGAAATTTCGAAATTTTGCAAACCGAATTACACTTGGAATGATGGTCCGAGAAATCTTACCCCATCCGAAACAGCAAATATCATTGTGGCATAGCACGCGTCCAGTGAAGTTTCAGAAGTGGCAAAAATGTCCACAGTGAAAGCACTAATGGCAGTAACGGCAGATAGAGAAGAAATTAAATGGAGCATCAGGGCCACCGAGCAGGGTTTAAGAATGTGTGGCTGAAATAGCACGACGCAAGATGAAGCCGAATCTTGAGCTTCAGCCATCTGTTCTGCTGCAGTTGCTTTTAGCTAACGTAAATGAATCCGAAAAATAATAATGTGTAGACGTATAGACACAACTTATGCCTAAGCCCATAGAATTATGGAATTGCAAAAAAATACCTGATCCAATTCTTCCTCCACTAATTTGGGATCTGACACATTTTGAAGCCAACAAAGGGCTTTGGAAGCCGTGTCAAACTTCCCCATGCCTACTAAATATCGTGGTGACTCTGGGACGGCCATGAGCAGTAAGTGACCTACCACAGTGATTCCAGCACAACAAATAGTCTGAACTTCCCATGTAGCGTAGGATCCAATTATCACACTGCATATTCATATTATTTACACGTGTAATTAGATTTCAGGCTCCATTGATTTGGTCACGCATTGGGCTCACACTTACATGTATAACACTCCGAATGCAACTCCCATATCAAACCCCGCAGAAAGTTTTCCACGTATGGCCGCATCAGAGGTTTCAGCGATGTAAATAGGGGCCACGACGCTGATCGAACCGCCGGCAATACCTGGATAATAAAATTTATCCTCTGAATGAAAATCAAAATAAATTCGGCAGAGCATTTTAGTGAATGAAAGACTAGTGCAGTTAATCATAAGCCTGACTAACCTGTAATAACTCTTCCAGCATAAATCATTTCCACATTCACTGCAAAATAAATCAGAGCCCATCCAATAAGACACGGAAGGGAGAGCATGAGCATGCTCAGGCGTCTCCCAAAGCGTTCCATCGGGAATCCGATAATTGGGCCTGACACGAGAGCACCCAGCTGTAAACAAATCGATTAATGCAAAATGTAGCCACATAATAGGTATCCGGAATGAAGTGCCTGAAGAGTTCATTGTACACATGGCGCATACCAATACTATTGACCCAATCCATGTCTCTTGCTCCATGCTCATTCCTTTTGTAATTTCATCTTCTCGTAAGCTTGGGAGAGCAGTGGCTGACCACCCAGTTATGGTACCAAAAGAGATGGCTCCAACGTTGGCTAAAATTAAATAGGTAATAAATACTTTCAAATTGCACTAAAACTCAAACCTGTACCCCGGCTCGTCTCTAAAAAGATTCGTGCTTTCTAATTTATGATTCTAGGTCAATTGGAGATGGTCAGTTAAGCGTAATCTATTCGGTCTTGATTGGGGGGAGCTGTAATTACAGACAATTTACTAAATTGCGATTGCATTGCAAAAACTCAAACATTGCATAGCGTCTTTGAAGATGCTACTCCAAAAATATGAGTTTCATTGTGTATAAACATATGCAAACCAATGATATGATTTTTAAATTTATATGTGGGTTTTTTGTGTATTTTATAAGGTTTTATAACTCGTAAACCTTAATAGCTCTGGCATTTCAAACCGTACAACGTGTAATAAAACGTATTAATGACTAATGAGGCTTCTTATTAGGAAAATTAATCCATTTGTGCAAGTCGCATTTAAATTATTCGAAGTTCGGACAAGAGAAGTACGTATTGCGTGTTTTTAATCAGAAAGATTCGTAACAACTTAAATTAAATGCATTGCATAATCCCTGTATTCCAAATTACCTGCTAACGCAGCAAAATATTGATTTCGTTTCCATCGTTCCTTAACCGGCGGCGGGAGAGCAATTGACACAATACTTGATTTAGCCTTTCGATAAGTTCCCCCAATACAAACCGGAATTTCGACTTTGTCTGAACTGTGAAGAAATATCGAAGGAATTTCAACACTTTGTTCTTTTGCTGGACTCATTCTGGGACTGATCTTGGGGGAATGAATATGTGAACATAAAATATCACAAATCCTAAAAATAAGTTGCCACTTATAATCATTCCAAACAGTGGGAAAGTAAAATACTGTGCATCTCTAAACTCATCCATTAGGCATAAGTTAAAAACTGGTGAACGGCGGGGAAACACACATATCAAAAATTGAATGACTTCAGCCACAACAGCTGGCTATAACACTTCACCGCCATGAATAATTCATGTTTTCTATTTAGAGTTTTACATAGACAAATCTGAGTTACGCTCCGTAACCTACTCTCATGCTAAAAACGGATTGGGAATTTAACAATGCAGGTTACCCAACCTCAATCTCGGACACAATGATAACAATAGCGACTAACTAAATCTTTACTTACTGATAATTTATTTATTAGATCTTATTTTTAGGGAATTCCTCGTTTAAATTATAAATCTGGAAATCGCTCCGGTACTAACCGCATGTCACAAACCAATTTACAAGTTTCACGCGTTACGCGCTGCTGGTTCTATTTGAGCGTATAATATAAGTATACGCTAAGCGTGTATCCAGATATGAATATTAAATATGTACGAGTTGTTGAATTTATCATAATTCTTGTGAATTATAATACCAGTTTCAAGTTCAGACATATGGATTTCGTAATTTCAACATCAAGGTTCAAGGCTTTATGCTAGTTTTAATTACATTTATTTATCTGTTAATGGAAACCTGAACCTATCCTAACAAAGAAAATTAAGGTTGTCGTTAAACTTAACTGGATAAAGCTTATTTTAAATGAGATTAATTTGAGTAGTCCTTTGTCCTGGTGGATTACCGGATTAAACGGCTGGTTGTATTAAGCCGCGGATATTTGGGCTTTTGGAAATTTGGGATATAAAATATATGGACCCAAATTTTCAGACCTAAATTTCCAGGCCTAAATTTCCAGGTCGTTTCCTGTGCCAAATATCCGCGGTCTAAGAGAACCCCAAACGGTAACTTAATAAGCAGCGATAGGACCTTACATTAAAAATTAAGCAATGTACTATTTACTTTTAAGCAATAATCAACTAATTATAACCTCTTTAATATTCGTATTTTCGAAACTCCAAAAATCAAATTACGGCCTAAAGTTCGACCCTCATACGACACCGTTTTGTTGACATTTATATCTGAAAGAAACTTTTCTCATACCATTTCACCCACCATTAGGATTTTTATTCTCTTCCAAAAACTTAAAAGTTTACACTTTAATTTTCCACTACCCAAGATTTATGAATGGTGAAAACACGGAAAAACCCAAAAAGTTTAAAGACCAAGTCCTTACCTATGCTACCAAAATTGTAGCATCGTTCTAAAGTTAGACAACCAACTATGTACCAACCTACCTTCAACGTACTCAAACTTTGAGAAATGCCGAACTTTTTTTGCCTTTGAGCAAACACTTAGCTGCTCCTTTCACCCTGGATTTCTCACATTGGAAAATTCATGAAGAACCTCATGCAAGGACTCCTTTTCTACGTTCAAAAATATCTTCAGGAAACAGGTTACTGTCGCTAGAAGTTTGAACCTATTTTACAAAGAACGCTTTTGTCGGAAAAGCGTAGTAGAATTCTGAGGTGATAAGTCACGTCTTTACATCCACATAACCAATAGCTCTGCAGAACGAAAGCGATTCTTTTATTTTAAGGATTCATAAAGAAGCCAGAGTATCGTATATTGCTCATAAACTGTACGGAATGTCGTAATTCTTCATCCGATTCAGTTCCGTATTCAATTTGAGAAATACGAAGTGGATGTAAATACCAATAAGCGTTGACGGTTGTAAATGGAAACCCACTCAGATGCTTCGGAGGTTCTATAGTAGACAATGAATTTGAGCAAATTTGCAAAGAAAAAGCGCATAGACCGTTGCTGCAAAAAATGACACCAAAAATATAGCGGGACGAAAAAAACAGGCACAAGCGCCGGTTACGTGATGCCAGATTTAGCAAAAAAAGTTGATAGTCCAACCCAACCTAACTTTTGTTCTGTCTGCAGTGGTTTTTAGCGCTATATCTTCAGCAGACATTTTGTAGTGCGCTTTCTAAGTTTCTTTGTAGCACAATTTCTAACGCAGCATTTGTACTGTATTCTCAGTTAAAATCTAACGCTGTATTCAAAATTTCTAGATGCGATACAGAATTTACACAAAAAATGCAAATTTTCAAACACTATTTCTTAATTTCATACTTTGCTAACCTATATAATTAATTTTGTCTTTCCAGATGGAGCCTATCCGAGAAACGTGGGATGATGAAAACATGAAATATACCGAGTACTTCCACTGAGCTCCATTGGCGAATGACAATGTTGCCCACGAACGTTTACTCGTTTATGAAAAAGGTTCGTACTTTCGCAGGGGTACTTTCGTAATTGTGTATACTTATGCGAGTGCGAGGACACGAGAATTTACATTTCAAATTTTCACCCATTGTTCTTCATAATGGATTTAGGTCCTAGTTCTCTCAACCTTTATCCCTGCTAAGTGTATGGAAATTCAGGGTAAATTAGGAGCTCCGTGATTCTTTCTTCCGGAATAATGTACACACAGTCCCATAGTGCCACAGTACTTCTAGAGGAAGACACGGCGACACGCATGAATTAGGGCATGTATGGTTCGCTAGTTCGCTCCTATTATCTCTCCTATTAATGGACAGGGTTGTTCACCATAGCCATAGCTTCAAACAAGCATTTTTATCTTTGTAAATCCTAGAATGTCCGTTCAAGCATACATAAAGTACATACGGAAATTTATAGGTAATAGTTACGTCGTAAATATAGAATAGCATAAACGTATCAACGAATTTGCAACAATTTTACCACCAGATCACATAACGCGCGCATAAGACAATTTTTTGGGTCATGAAACCCCGCGCTGGGACAGCGCCCAACGTCGGTTCCACGTCATAACATAACAGCCAAGGCTCCTAAACAGCCGATAGACAAAAATAGCTAAAACCTGAATAACTAGAAAACAGGCAACCCAATTATTATATTGCCTAGTACATTTTTTAGTTATTAGGTTTTGGACATTTAGGTCATTGGTTGTTCAAAATCTTTTCGTGGTTAACAACTTTAGGTTTTTGTTCAGGTATGATCGCGCCGTTCAAATTTAAAATTTGATTAATGGCGGCAAAGCTTGTACTACGGTATCTGTATCTGTATATGAGAAATTACTGACTTTGACCACGGAAACAGGACATCTTATTATTAAACCAACGAAGAAAGTACTTTGACTTTCTCCAACCCTACAAAATTGAAAATCCCGTGTAGACACTGTGTTTCTATTCTGTTGTACGAAACCTTAACCATGGACCCTGGACTTAGTTTGCATGTTAAACTGTATTAGGAGAAGGATGTATAGGGAAACTAATCGTAAGTTCATTACTTGAGCCCTCGTATGTTGTGCAAAGAGAGGCAGAAGAGGGTCTGATGATGATGATACTTGTCGGACGAGACAGACGAGGAGTTCACCACTTTACAACTTTCTCCATGGCCCATTCTCTCCAGCTCTCTTTCTCTCATTTTCGTTCACATCGATCGAACCCCAAAAAGAGACTTGGATTAGATGCTTTCCTTTTGGCCTCTTGTACTTGTGTACCCTACTCCACTCAGGCCTCGTCTTCACTATTGTTTCCCTCAAGCCCTTCGCTTTTCTCCTTTCCTTAATGTTTCTTCCGCTCCTCCTTCATATTTGCTCTTTGATCAACGTCATTTTCATTCCATTACTAACCCAGGAACTTATTAGAACACAACACGAAACACACAGCATTCTGGAGTATAGGTTTGGTGTGTACAGGCTGTGCTTTTGGCAAAAAAGGTTTTGTGAATCCTTGAATAGATCAACGCTCCGCCAATCAAAATGGGTGGCATTTTTCGATGCATTGAGAAAATAGAATGTGCGTTAGAAATGAAGACTTTGCATTGAGAAATGGACTTTTGCATTGAGAAATGGAATTCCACAATAAGTGAAATTGCCATATAATTCTATAGGTTAGGTTACTTGGTGGTATTTAAAAACCCTAACCTAACCTGTAGA
>JAQFYT010000901.1:0-20000 GCA_034694925.1 Ceratophysella denticulata
GTTGTTGGTCATTTGGGTATTTCAAAAATCTAACCTAACCTGTAGAACGGATCAATCTCGTCCGCTAACGTTTTAACATAACTTAACCTGACTAAAATCAAATTTACTGCCATGCAGACTTATTGCACAAGTCTTCGTTTTCTTGGAAGATTCTATTTTCTCATGGCACGTTTATATATTTTTCTATATAAAAGCTTGGATAGAATACAGTTATCAACGTGACAATTTTTTATTAACAATTTACAACCGGATGAGATCAGATACACGTTCGAGTGTTTACTCTATCTGATAGAGTTATATTCATATCATCTAATTTAAATAACGGTTATTCTGGACCAGGGCAGCGTACGAATTTATTCATAATATTACTATAATTTTGGCTCGTTTATTGTTTTAAAGTCCGAATTAAAAATTATCAAAAAAACTTATTCAAATATATTTTGTTTTGGAAATTAGTCGCGGGGAAGAACAAGGGGCAAAACACAGTTGGACAATTCCAGGCTTCCCACGGAAGCAAAATGGAGAGACCCCTCAGCCGTTGAATACTATGAACATCCTGGGGTAAGATATATTTCATTAGGCTTAGAATTCTGAATAAGTACATATACCTACAGTATATTTACGTTTGTTTTTGGATTCCAAGTATTTGAATATCTTTACTTAATGTACCTGATTAATTACAGGGTGCCAAGATTACAAAAGCCTCGCATTTTGATATGGAATACAGTTTGGGCCATAAAGTTTACTTCATGTGCATTGCAACAGGAAACCCGAGGCCGGAAATTATCTGGTACAAGGATGGAATAGAACTCTATGCACATAATCATCTCATGGTAAATAAATAAGTTAATGCGACTCTAACAACGAGGGTTGTCACAAAAGTATAACGCCTGACTTTTTTAAGCTATATTCCCCAAACGTTCAAACACACTTTCCTATTTTTTTTTTCGACAGCCCTCGTACAAAAAACATAAGGAGTTCACATGTTTCATAAACTATATTAAATTCCTGTTTGTAATAGATCCACGAATGGCGAGTTGGTGAAAACAAACTGAAATCCAAGATGGAGATTGATCCCGCAACACAGCGTGATCAAGGACTATACGAATGCTCGGCTCATAACAGATATTCTTTTGATAAACGAATGTTTCGAACGGATATCGATTTGGACTAAATAGTTAGTAGTACGACTTCAATAATTTACTACGGTTGATACTGATATTGATAATATCTGCCTATACGCACATTTACGTGCAGATGGAATAAGTGCAACGAATTTAGCTGCAATAATGGGCAATATAATATGGCTAGAATTTAGATAAAGTTATTTAGACAAAGTATCAAATTATTGCTTCAAACCGACCAAGAAAATTTCCAGTGCTTCTCTTTAGTAGGCTAATGAATTTGTGCAAAAACAATTCATTTAAATTAGTAATTTGTGGAAATATTTCAAACTTGGTCTATCTGTATTTAATATGAAGTCATATCAAACAGTATATCATATAAATAGTTGAATGCAGCATATCTTAAATTGCTTAAATTTTTCATGTACCTGTTGTTAAATTGTACAATCGACGGTGCGTGTTAGAATAAAATATTAACCAAATAATTGTTTGTTTACCTTGAGTTGTATGCTGTAGTATAATGCTTACAATCGTCTTAAATACAAAGATGTTAAAATAAAAAGTAATTATTTACCTCCTGTCCCCCTTGACAATATCCATGTAGTCATTGCTTCGAGCATAGAAACCTTCTGAGCTGAGTGCACCCCAGAAATTGGACCACGCTTTGTATGGACGGACGAGCATTGGTGCAATTATCCCACGATTTTGTTCAATTAAAAGCTTGAGTATGAACGGATTGTCCAGATGAGCTTCACTGTCAACACTGAAATAGTAGTCTGTTTGTTTCTGGAGGCTCATATCCCTGTTGAAAATATTACCGAAGTACAAAATTAATTTAGTGAATATCACTAAGTTTTCTAGCATTTTTTAAGGTATAGCAAATCCGGAAGTATCGCCAATCGCAAATTCAGTATAATTTTTGCGACAGTCCTTGTATATTTTCAATTATTGCCAGAGCATCGTGATCAGCTCGAAAACAAGGTATAGTTTGACTTTAGTCTGGAAATATTCGCTTTTTAGAAAAAAAAACAATGATTTTCAGGAAACTTACACAGCCAAATTCCGGGCATGCCATTCTTTAGTGTTATCATCAGGCAGAATAGTCTTGACGCTAGCATACGATTCAGAGTTCTTGCTCAGAAATTCTTTCAGAATAGCATCGTGGAAGGGAGCCTGAAATAAGTTAATTAGTTGTATGTAAGAGTTTGTAACCACAGAAGAAACTGTACGCCCAACTTCTGCATATGTAGAATTTAAAAACCAAATATGTAAAAATTGTAAATTACTCACAGCATTATGCAGAAACAAAGAAATTCGCTTCTTAGGATATTCCAATCGAATAATTTTTTCCAGGAACTCTTCTAAGAATGGCGTTGGCTTTTCAATAAAAATTGCCAGAAGTACCGTCGGCAGAATTTCTTCCTACAAAACAAATCACAAAGTAATATCACAAAGTTATATTACTTTCAACAATACATAAGTCATTTTTAGGGCGAAGACAAATATTCTCGGGATTGTTCGTAGCGGCGAACATTCGCATAATATCTGAACTGCTACTCCTCATGGAAAGTGAATAGTATTTGACAACTATAATACGAATAGCACCTATTCGCCATTTTTTGACGAACCTTTCGTAATTGCAGGTGAATATTCACTCATCGGGTGAATGTTGCCGCGCCGGACAAAGGCTTGTAACTGTCGGAGTTGGAGAGTATTCACAGGCGCGGTAATATTGACGGCGAATAATTCGCCGAATGGTTAACCAGAGATGATGTGGGCGAACCCGGGTCTTAGAAAATGCGAATACTTAAGATTCGCCCAATTGCTAGTAACAGACGGATTGAATTACCTTAACGTCGTTCAAAGAAATCATTTTTTCCCAACATGACACACAACCATCCTTTTCATTAGCATTATTTGCTAGATAATTTCCAAACGCGTTCAGAACGCTCTTTGTAGGTCCATTTCCATGAAGCACGAGAGGATGCGTGTTGTAGACGGTGTTCAGGAGGTATGGGGTGCCTTCCTTGAATTGCCTGCATTTAAATACAAAAAAAAATAAAGAAAAAATTTGATTATTGCGGAAAATTTAACATTAAGTTGGAGCAACAAAATATTCCTTCGTTTATAGTTAACTTCACTTACATTTCAACTTCACTCGTGGCTCCATTCAAATTATGGAAAATCGTTGATTTGCTATCCAATTTCATTTTGAGCTCCGCACGTACATCTTCATTCAAATATAATTTAGTGAAATAAAGCTGGTCATCATCCGGGTCTTGAATAGCAGTGTCTTTCATCAATGTATACAAATCGGTTGCGTAGCCAATGTAGCCTAAGTAAAAGAAGATTCCATTCAATGAAATAAGTTATTAGTTTTACAAAGCTCGAAAACTTTTTATATTTGCAAACTAAAAAGTGTCTCTACTTACCCCCGGAATTCAAAAATCGCTTTCCCCTAAGTACTTCCGGATATGAATCAATTAGGCTTTCATCAGGCCAACAAAATGGTTCTGCTCCAAATAGCACGCGTGCACCGGACATTTTAAATTGTGCGAGAATCTTATCTGCTCCGCCCAGTAGTAAGACATCATAGCTGAAATATTGAAAATTAGTTTTTAAAAATACTGTCAAAGCGCTTTAAATACTTAAAGATCTTGCAATGTTAAGACTATTAGGAAATTCGAAGTCGCGCCATATTGGAAGTATATTCAAAATGAACAAAATAGCAAAATTTGGAGGTTAAATAGTGTGTCCTTATAATAAAATTACCAATTTTCCAAGCTAAACAAAACAAAATGCGACTATTTAAAATTGTATTTCCAAACCTATCGGTGAACAAGATGATCTTCTCCTTATCGTCTTTATACTTCTCCAATTCCGCCTTAATTAAATTAACTTTTTGACCACCGCCAGGACTCGTCCGCACATCCCCGCCATTCCATTGACTACCAAGTCCCAAAACTTGAACATTTAAGCCATAAGTCTTTGCTGAGCGAAGATATCGCTGTAGAGATTCTGTGTCCTTTGTTGCGACGGTAAGAACTAACAGGGGTGATGAAGCTGTAAATCATTAAAATACGATTCTAAGTTAAACACCCAACTTTCATGCACAATAACATTAGTATTTTTATTTTCCGTTATCTACATGCTTATCGGATCAAATATTTTATTTCTTATAATTTTCATTAATAAAATTTAGGTAATGCTAAATATTTATTTCTTTCACCTGATAAATAGGATTCTACTAAATATTCCTATCCTGATCCTTGGCTGAAATAAACTTTCGTTTTTCTATCTTTTCACATCATTCGTGATCTACATTAAAATACTAATTTGCAAACAATTGTTTGGAAAGTGACTCGACTAACACAGCACCATAGACAATGTCAAAAACGCTGAGGATTTCTAGGTTATTTGAGGAACCTACAACTTACTACAATGTGGATTAAATGTCTATGATGCACGGTGCGAAAAAATTAAAACGTGACAACAAGAGAATAAAAAGTGAGGATGTTGTGGTCTGCAGTTAAAAATACATCGATTCATGCTGAGTAACCTTTGTTTTGTCTCGTCTCGCAGCTTAAGCTCTTCAGAGAAGCGCAATTTAGAGCAACAACTTAATCCATTGAACAAAGGTAGATTACAATTATCCTGCACAAAATTATCCAAATTTTGCAGTATACTTTAATATATACCAAATAGATACTATACCAAAAAATATATATGTGGTATAACGCTTCGTTATATCTACACATATCTACAGGTATATTAGTAGAGAATAAAATATTTGTCCGCTGATACCCTTGTCATGAATTGTTAACGTTTGTGGCTTATTTCAGGAGAGTAATGAATATGTAAGCATAAATTTGGTTAAAATAATTGTGTTTGGAAGGTATAATAAAATATATATTCAAATATGTACACATTAAAAACTCGTTGCACCGTCGACCAAAACTTTGATTTTAATTTTGTCAAGAAACAGTTAATATGTACGTTGGTGGATTTAAAAACTGAAGCATCTTAAGGTCGATATGCTTCAAAATCTTAATACCTCAAAATGGCTACACTTTGAAATAAAAAAGCTCCAAATCTTTCAACAACGTACTTCAAGTTCGAGCTATTTATGTTTGGAATAATGAATAATCCGTAAGTGCCAGTAATGCACAATTCTTACTATGGAAATATCCGGAGTTTGAAGCGTCCCAATTCATATATTAATGCCCATACAATGGCGGGAAGAGCTTTGAATTTGGTAATACCATGTATAGTATTCTGAAGGTACAACACGGTACACGGTTTTTACTTCGCTTGTCCAAAATTAGGCAAAAAAATTGGACGTATGCGACTCGCCACTCTTCTAGCAATAATTTGAGCGCTTATAGTGTTCCAATGTGGTATATGCACATATTCAAATTAGAAATGCATTTCCGAAATGGAATTGTTAAAGATCGCATAGACTTCGGCTTTGCGGGTTGTACTGTAATACCTATATAATTTTATTCTGTTTATGTACTTCTATTCGGTATAGCTGACTCACTGTTCATGTTCACAGTACTAAATTCCCGATGCATGTAATTTGCCCTATTTTTAACACAAAAAGTGAGAGAATCTCATCTTATATCTATTTTTACTCCACTTTCTACTGCTCAGACCATAGCAGATGCACAAAACTACTGTATGGTTCACTGTGCAGAAGATTCACTCTGTGACCAGGCAAGACTTTGGAGATTGACACCAAGCGGCTTTAAGGTTGAAACTTCCTTATTCTATGAATCGAGCTGTCTACAACCTAAATATATACTATGTTATGGAAACAACTTCCAATTTTCCCAATAGTTTGGAGTAGTTTGATACGCTTTCAAATCAAATCATCCGATTTTGTATGCTATTTGAGGCATGGATTTAATTGAGTTTGGCAAACCAGTCAACCGCGTTCAGTTTTTTGAGCCATTTTGCGTTTATTATTTCCTATCTTTCTGTCATATTTCAAACATTTTGAACGTCGACTTGATTAGTCGTTAAGCAGACAATTTACAAGAAGCATCACACCGGCATTTTTTTTAATTTGATCGAATTTTTAAATATTTTGTCAGAGTCTAACAAGCACCACAGTAAAAGCATAAGGCAGCATAAAGTATGTACAATTGCCGCCAGAGAAATAAGCCGGCTACCGGCTGATATGTTCTAAACCGGTTTCGGTCGTCTATTTACCTTAGAATTTATCTTTCTAGTTTTTCATATAATAACCTTGACTCCGGTGCCGGTCATTTTCATTTGGCTGTAGCCGAATACACGGCACTTTCATTACATTCGCCTTGTTATTACAGTTCATAGCTTCAGCATACACTCAGATACACAACATATACACAGTACAGAGTCTTCTACACACCGTATCTTTGACTTATCAAGTATGTGGCACATAAGACATTAGGCTATGAATCAACCACCCGTGTATAATTTTCATACTAAAATTTATACATGTATACCACCATGTGTTATTCAGGCAGATGGATTTGTAAAAAGTTGAATGACTCTCTGGAGGACCTAACGAGCTAAACTGTACTGTGGTGTCTTGTCTTTTTTTGAGAAGCATTCAATTCAACGATTATCAAATATGAGATAAGCTGGTACATCCATTGGTACACGGACCCTCATCTTCATTCAATCATTTTCAGACATTCAATCACCGTTATAGAATCGTATATAGAAAACATACAGGCAAACCACTCTTCTGTCATCTCAATGTGCGGCTAATAATAGCTCTTCTGTTGACATGTACCTGAGTACCTGTCAAAAGGCTTTCAAAATTCGCACGAGACATTGCCGGAGTACCGGTAGGTAGGGTTGGCATTCTTCAGGGGGCTTTTTGATTTTTTATCGATATTTAGCCGAAACCGATTAAAGTTATCAATCATAAAATAGAGCGGCTCTTCTCGCAGTTAATATTTGATATCAGATTTTCAACAAGTTAACAAAAAATCTATCGTTGATTGATAAAAAAATTGATACATGTAACTATTTTACAATCTGTTGGCTATTTCTGAGCAGATAAGTCACAAGTTTTACTGACAGCTCATTTTGCTGAGTATTAGTGTAAAGTACTGCTACGTTTATCAGCGATTAAATTTCACTAACTTAATCAACCGCTGAAAGCCACTATTTTAGTCAATTCCTAAATATCCTAATTTTTGGCAGCAATCAAATTCCACTATTTTTATCAAATTTTATGTATCATCTTGTATGAGGCTAGACTATAACAACCCTGGTATTCAATTTTCAATGTTAGCTGGTGTCGGTACGGTGCTCGGCTTTGGCATTGGCACATGGGACAATGAACCAAACCGCTTGAGTGGTTCTGGTTGTGAGATAATCAGAAATATGTATTTATTATTTACGCGACACCGGCTTGTATCATTAAATTAAAAAATTACAGTTAAGCCGGCTTTGTGTATTTTGGTCGTAACTAGTAAGTGAATTATTACGACTGAAGCATGGGTGCAATGGTACAAAATCAAAATCCACTATGTACATCAATTATTTTAATAATACGGATGCGGATGCGATGCAGTGTTCAGGATTTTTACCGCAAGTAGGTATACTAGAATTATATAATCAATATTTAGACTTGAATCATGAGTCTTGTTATAACGTATTCCAATTCAAATATTAATTCTCCGTAATCGTAATTTTGGTCTAATACAGGATGACATAGACTATTTCATTGAATTCTTCTAAAATATACATAAGTCTTTTGAATGAGTAAATATTATCATTTGCCTACTAGGTATACCCAAAGTGTAAGTCGTTATTGTTACATTTGCTCGATGTTTTAGTATTATACGTATTTTTGAATAAAAGTTGTGATTGCGATAGGTTTCAAATTGCATTAGTTCATAATACACCCAGCATTACAGCTATATTAGTCCTGCAACAGCTTATTAGTTGCACTAACATTTTTAATCAATCTGTTTCATATTTACGTATGTGTTTAATGTGCGTTATTACTGACGCACATGAATTTATTTTTGGGTGTCGTTATTTTATTTTAGGTACGTTATTTTAAGGTCTGAGGCCGGTATTAGATTAGTTTCAGATTTAAGGTCGATTTAAAATTAAGCAAACTGTTATAAACTCAACCAATTTTTAAATTCTGCCGCAAAAATTTTTATTTGCTTGTAAATATTTATACCGTTCCGTTCACCAAAGAATTAAAGGAGTTATAAAACAATCATCAATTACCATTCAAAAGCCTAATCATAATTTATTAAATGCTCTTTGCGGTGTTTGATGCACATATCCTGTAGAACCACAAAATTGTGGTCTCTCGTTATAATCTGGAGATCATAGACACTCGTTTAGTTTCTGAAAATGAACTAAATTGTATTACGCGTGGTTGTTTTAAGAAAATATGTATCCAAATTAAATACATTAAATTCAGTACGATTTGGCTCTTTTTAAAAATTCATTCCAAATTCCAAATGTGCCATATTTGTATATATTATTTATATTATTATTATATATTATAATTGTAATTATTCATTACTATTACAGCACCTAAATGATGAAACAACCCTCGTTCATAATATAAAGCGGACACTGTAAGAATAAACTGACCGGCTTCCGCAGTTGATTCCACTGTAGCAGCCGTTGTGGTTTCATCTCCATAACTGCAATATGGGAATTGACTTAGGGTGGCCACGAACACCAGGAGCACATTAACTAAAGCTACCATTTCTTCAGTAATAAATTTATTAAATGACACTTCACTAGAAATTTTAGTCCAAACTATCAAAACCCAAACTAACTAAATGGAATAAACTTTATTTTCAGAAACGACGTTCAATTTAAAGCTGTATATTAACTACAAACTTATATTTGTGTATTTCAGTTGAGTCGATCTTCCATACAAACCAGAAGATAAGTCTTTGAGCCCAAGCCGGGGCTATGGGTAAACTACGACTGGTTTGGTTGGTAACATTTATAAGATTCTTTTGCCTTTAAGATGCAAGATGCGAGTCTTCTTGAGATCTTTCATCCAGAGACATAGACGAAGGCAGTTCAATTACAATATAACCTTTTCTTCTTGCCTTTTTTACACTACCAAAAGATTCAGTTTCCTGTTCTTATACAGTACATCTCAGCTCCAGCTCACGTACACATAGGTTATTCGTATTACAGACTGCAGAATATGGTTTTGTATTTTGTATACCAGAATATACGGGTATGCATGTGTACTAAACCCGAGTTGAAGATAACAATGTTCACAACACTAGTACTAGTACGTACAGCCCGTAGTGTGTGTCAGGACTTTTGCCCCCTTCCGAACTTTTGATTCTGCTGCTCGCTCTGAATTATCGCTCCGTTTGGCTTCTTCTAGTCTAGTTTTGTATATAAGTACGAGGAATTGATGTAAGAGTTGAGATAGAACCCGTACCAGGTCACGCTTTTTTGCATTTCGAGGAAATTAACGACGCTAAAAATATGATATTAATTCAATTGAATGGTAAATTGAGCGCCAATCATACATTAGGAAGTAAGTTTAAGATTTATCTTTGGATTCAAAGATGCGTTGAATATGCATCGTAAAAAGTATTGAACGAAATGGGGTAACATGGGTTCTCAGTTTGTTTGTTAATGTGTCAAAGGAAGCTAGTGTATGTATATTAGGCGCGGCGAATGAAAGTTTTGCACTTGAATTAGATTTTGAAGCTATTAAAATAACCGCCACAAGTTCAAATATGGGGTGAAATTGTGTTTTGCGTTTTTTAGCTAATGGTTCATATCGTACGCGAGAGATGTACATTATCCAAAATGCGTTAATCCATACGCATGAATATTATCGGGTAAAGTCGGACACTCCAAATGTTTACTGTATTTTATTATGAATAAGATCATTGTTAATCGAATTCATCTGAACGCTTTCAGTTTCGATTATCTGTAGTTTGAGCATCTGTTGTAGCAGCATTCGATCAAATCGGTTCAAAAGGGTCACTTTTCAGCTGCGCTTTATTTCTTTACCTTTAGATGCATGTGTGGAGTTTAGAGTCTTTTATACTTCAGTTGTGGTTATAATTTAATTCCATTTATTCAAAAATTTCTCCGTCTCCAGCCTGTGAAAATAATTTACTCTACTTTATTTCTTATTTAACTATGTATCGTTGATGTCGAGTGACACGAGCATTGTAAGTTCTCTACGTGGCGAAGACTGGTTTTAATCCAATGCTTGATCTTGGGCAGTCTTGGCCTGCCAACAGCATCGAGTGACAGCATTTCCAAAATCCATTTAGACTAAATTTAGAAGAGAATATAGAATTCTGCACACAAAGACATCAATTAGACACGAATTTAGGCAGATTGAGGGTTACTTCATTTGGATGATTGGTTTCTAAATTTGGAGGTACGCATTTCTGCTCTGTTGCCTTATCAATTAAATCGCATTTTTCCATATCGGTGCGCATGCTGTAAAATAGCTCAAAAATGATAACACCGAGTGCATAGACATCCACCATATTATTGTAATTTCCATGGGATTGACGATACTATAGACAGCAATAACAAAAATTAGCATTTGATTTAAACGCGTTCAGACACTTTTGCTTCGGTTAAAGGTCAAAGTATCAGAAAAGATATGAAAAAAACTATTAAGTTTACGGACACAACTCGAAATTTTTTATCTGTTCCTGAATGTTTTTGACTCAGTAGCTGATTTAATATAGTGATTACAAGGTTAAGATTACTGGTTTACCATCTCCGGAGCGGCGTACGGATAAGTTCCAACACCGGAAGTTCTACCTTTCTTGTTTGTATTCTTTCCACCTGTCACCAATCCAAAATCTCCCAACTTCAGGCAAAACGTCCCACCAAGCGTGGTTACGAATATATTTTCTAAATCAGCGACCAAGAAAGATTAATCGGTAAGAGTGATTCTAGACGAATACAGATACATATAACATGCAAACTTGGAGAAATGCAGAAAAAACACAATGGCAAAAATGGTAAATCCGTGGGGAAAGCATTTAGATCGCAGTTATGTACCTAGATAAGTTCTTATTGTATTCTTATACGAGGGCTGTTCCAAAAATAATTTCATTTGTGGAACTCCGGATTGACAATACTTAAAAGGCTGAAATGTTGACAGCTTGTTATCAAGGATATTTAGTTCACAGCCCCATATTTGGAGCAAAAATTGTAATCTTTTTTCAGTTAGTATTAAACATTTAGCTAAAATTTCGATAGGCATTGTGTTTATTTTTTGATTTCTTCAAAGTTTGAGTAAATGTTTAATAAAAGCTCAACGGATTACCATTTGAGCTCAAAATATGGGGTTGTGAACTAAATATCCTTATTCAAGAGCTGTCAACATTTCAGTCTTTCAAGTATTGTCAATCTAGAGATCCAATGGTGGTATTATTACTGGAACAGCCCTCGCATGTATATACCAGGCTTCAAGTCTCGATGCATCAACTTAGCTCGGTGAATCCAGGCAAGTCCTACAATAATTTGCAGGCTCATGCGCAGAAGATTTTCGTATGAGTCTGTAGGGCCTTCTTTGTGCTTCAGCCAATTGCGTAGCGTTCTTCCATAAAGTCCCATCTGAATGTACAAAAAGTTTGTTGAAGTGAATTTAACCGTGGAGCCTGAATTGTCCTTTGAATCCGGATCACAGTCTGCCGCAGAACTCCTATTATGAAAGCAAATAGTTCACCTTTTAAGAGTTTCGTAAACGATGCAGCTAATAACCTCTGCGATAATCGTAGAGACCTTAATTCTTGTTGCTATGGATTCATGGTGAGATTAAGTACAATACATATTGATTAAATCCCTGATTATAACGCTTCCAGTCTTCAAGAATTTGTGGTGATTACATTTAACACCAATTATTGTAGTTAATTGTAACTAGCATGTGCGGCCATGGGAACCATGGCCCGTGGCGTTGTCGCCTGTAGTTGTTTACAGCTTAAAAGTTAATTCTTCAAAAAATAAAAAAAAACTGAATTCCAATTTTGAATTGGTGGTGTGTAATTGTTGGCATGTCAACGTGCCGGTGTGCACTACTGTGTTGATAGACTTGTTTACCGGACGTGACGCAAGCTCGCTCGGATTACGCGTTACGATTTTAAAGTTAACATTGTATATTCGGTTAAATAATCACAGCATGCTCAAACGTCGAATCAATACATTTTGCAAATCTCTTCATCAAGAAACTTGATCATTAAACCACGAGTCTCCGATATTTCGATATATTATAAAGGTTACTTACCAGTATTCAGATGTTCCTTCGTGTACGCCCTGCTCAGGAAGACCATTGGTTCTAAAACATGAAAATTAAGTTTTACTCTCTAAGTTCATAGGCTTTAAAAACTTTATTATTATCCATGTCGAGTTCAAACTTTGAAAACCAATCGGTAGCGTCCTGTTTGTTCGAAATCACAATATCCTCTTCTGACAACCAACAATTATAGTATGTTGTAATGTTTTGATGTTCTCCAAGCTGGGCCAGAGCTTGAGCTTCTCTTAAAACCACATCTCTTTCACTAGACGTAGACACAAACAAATTTTAAAATAATAGTTATTTGAACGAAAAATTAAAAAATATTTTACCCATTAGTAATTCTTATGGTTTTGATGGCGTAACGCTTTTTGTCTAACAAATTCTCAGCTTCATATACTCTGCCAAATCCTCCTTGACCAAGAAACTTAATGATATTATAGTCAGATATAGTCATTGTGTTTGGTAGTATTAGTCTCCGTACTTTATAGGAGGACTAAATTAATTCAACGAGTCGAGCAGTTTGAACGATAAACTTTGTGAATGCTGGTTTAAGACTAAAGATTAAAATTGTTTTTATAGCGGACTATATTATTCACTTGACTAAAATATTTCAATTATATAAATATTTAAGTCTACACCACTGCAACCATTCAAAAGATAATGTTTACTCATGAGTGGTAAGTATATGGTATTTCTTCAACGCAGTTCTAAATAAAGTCAGTCAGTGATATGCTAATTTTTATATTTGGCTATGTCTCTACCCGTAACCAGTGTTTCTGCAAATTCGACCGCTTATCCGCTCAATGAATTTGGGCCGATCAGAGACCAATTTAATTATTTTATCTGGGTATTTTACTTTCATAACGAACATATCATAATGCGGTTTTGTTTGCACGACCAGTGCAGTGTTATCTAATCTGAGACAGCAACTAAGCGGTGTTGTGCTCTATTTTTAATAAATATTTAACTAATTCCGCATTGAAGAAGTACTCACTGCCAGTACAATAGTTTGAACTACTTGATTGTAGGACAGTTTATAAATACCATATCGCGTACCACTGCGGAGTATCATTAAATACTACAAATTCTTTAAAAGTAACTATGAAAATTATACAAACATGATATATTTATACATACATATAGGTTAACGAGGTCAGCCCTGTGTAACCTTATCTAATCATAAATCCATAATTTGTCAACAAAAAATCAGGCATTCAGATTACTGGGTATACCGCTGTATCAATTCTCGTTTGATTTTCCTGTTTCGCTTTTAAATGCATTCCAATTATAGTCAGAAAATTGCAAGTTTACGAAGAGCAGAAATGTAAGGCAAACTCAATATGTAATTCTCGTATATTCTTAATCACTGAAAAGACTAAATACTGGAAATATGAATTTGAATTCATTCACTTCTTTGTCTAGGAATACACGAAGTTGTTGGTGTTTTTTTTATTTCTATTACATTTACGTGCAATATGTAGATGCTGGTAGCCGGAGACCGAAATTATTAGCAAGGGAAGGGACATCCCTATTTCCGTAACAAAAATTTTAATGTGATTCTAATTTATTAGGGTTTATAATGTTGTAAGTGGTATAAGTACAAAATAAGCGGGTGGACCTGTTTGTTATAAATGCTACGTAGAGCAGTTTGGATGCACGTGAATGACAAATTAATTCCAATAAACTTAGTCGGAACTTTTGCAGCTTCAGGGGATATGCAACTTCTGAAAATATCTCCGATATTTTTCGATGTATTTGGATAAGTCATTGTATTTTTAGCAATGTGACTCAAACAAATCAATCAATCAATCAAATCAAAGATTGATTGAAACAAATAAGAATGTTACTTCACGATAAATTCGACTGAAAGTTCTGTCTGGTAGAAAATTCAGCAGTCAGAACAGATAGCTGTATTTCTTTCTGACTCAGCTAGTAACTGGTCACTTCCTGCAGACCCTACATCTTTTCAACATCGGTGTTGAAACGGACCCGACTTTGTAACTGTTCAAACGGGAGGACGAGTCTCCCGAACATTTCGTCTTTGACTGTGAGGCAGTGCAAATCTGTATGTATTATCCAGGTATGTATAACTGGATCAAAATCAGAGCAGCTATCTGTACAGATGTAACTGTCATTAATCAAATTATCATTGAATGCGTACCGAATTTTCAGTTGGTTTTTTGTGGTACAAATATGCTTGTGCTGGTTTGCTTGAATTTAATTGCATATTGCTTATACCTTAAACGGCGGCTATGAAGATGCAATACTAATTATAGTTCATACTAGACTAAAGTTTGCTGCTCGTTTCCTATGTTACCATTTAAAAAGTTGTCAAAATGTTTAGGCCAAAACTTGTTTAAATTTGGCCAGAAAAATATTGATCCAGAATATAGCCGCCGTTCCAGGAAGAACTATTTAAATATTTTCATATTCATATTTATTTATTCAATTTTTTCGCTAAACCAGAATTATAAAAGTCTTCAAGCCTTGTGTTATTATAAAAATGTATTTTCGTAGGCATCTTCATCGACTTGGATTCCTGATTTCTTCATGGAAAAAATTAGGTACAATTAAATTAAATATTTTGTTCCAATTTAAAACAAACGAAATTAATCGTTACAATTACAACATCTTGCCATAACCACTTACAGTATTTGTATTCAAAAAGGGTTGCAGAGCACATTTCAAATCCTTAAATGTTGGTCGACGCTCACGTGTTTGTTCCCAACACGCTAGCATTATCTGGTAGCTACGCAAAGTAATTATATAAAAAATGTACATATATATAAGAAATATCTGACAGAACTGTAATCAACGCCAACAATCTTCAAGACTTACAGTTGCTCCGACGCATACGGTGGAATATTCATTCGAAGTCCTCCTGAAAGTGCGTTCACAAAATCCGGGTTCCATGAAAGCCCTGGATATGGGATTTGACCCAAACTAAAAATTTCCCAGAGTGTCACACCATAGGCCCATACGTCTGAAGCAGTCGAAAATCTCATTTCAGACAGAGATTCAATTGCCATCCATTTCCAGGGTAAAGGACACTGTATTAAATCAAGTTAATCAAATATTTATTCTTACAGACACACGCAAATATTGAAATGAAAATAATGATCTCACCGATTCACTTTTGATATAGTTATAATCTATGAGCTGACGGGCGAGCCCAAAGTCACAAATCTTTGCAGTTAAGTTTGAAGAAAGCAAAACATTTCTCGCCGCCAAATCCCCATGAATAACCTGGTATTCGTGATTCATTTATTTACTTAAACATTCGTTTGACAAAATTTCATAGATCGGATGAACAGAAGGCTGGTCATATTCGGTATAGTGAAAGTTTTTACATGTTTTGAACTGATAAAGTCCATTCCATCCGCGATTTGATATGACCAATTGATTAAATCGAACGTA
The DNA here is from genome assembly GCA_034694925.1 of Ceratophysella denticulata. NCBI lineage: Eukaryota > Metazoa > Arthropoda > Collembola > Poduromorpha > Hypogastruridae > Ceratophysella > Ceratophysella denticulata. Next base: position 15,817 of record JAQFYT010000901.1, read on the forward strand.
GTAAATTTTACGCGTTTGTTGACGTAGTCATTTCTACAATAAAAAATATTTAGTTATGCTTTCGACCAGCTGAAAACTAAAAAATTCAGGATAAAACGACCTTTGCCTAACGATAGTTTGCTACTATGTACTATATACAAAATTTGTGTTACTCAGTGTCTGTCTTAATGTCCAGCAGCGTTCCATTCCGTACATAATTTTCAAAGTTATTTTTGTCCGTTCTCAAAATATTCACAAGACTGGTTTTGCACAGCTCAACTCCTATGTAAATATCCCCTGTAATATTGATCAATATTGGTGCTCATGATTTGTGATAATGACAAGTGTGAAACGGACTTATGGCATTTCACTAATTAAACTCACGGTTTCGAATATTTTCCGTGCAAGCACCAAGAAGATGCACTACATTATCATGACCATTTCCAATGTAGGCCATGATTTTCAATTCGGACAACAGTGCTTTAAAATATATTAAGTCGACACTCGGTTTCACTGTTTTGACAGCCACATCCTTGGGTCCAGTTGGAGTTTTGACCATGCCTTTAAATACAATTCCAAAAGTTCCTGAGCCTAAAATATTCTTCTCGTCTGCAAATGAAATGATTGGTAGTCAAAATTGGGTTCCGAACTTAGTCGCCGAATACACAAAACAGCGACACTACTTTAGCCGCCACTGTCATAACATGTAATATTATATATTATAACGTATTTGTAAGTCATTTTAGAACGAATTGTAAGACTATTTAAGGCTGTTATGACTGTGGCTTTTTGACTGCGGCGGTAGTTGTCTGGCGGCGGTTCTATCCTTTCGACGGTTACGACACTAATCCGTCAAAACTCCGTTGTCTCTTAAAACAAACTCAGAACTTGAATCCGGAGAGATTAAACGTACCAATGATGAGTTGTTCTTTTAAAATCTCATAGGCAGAATTGTAGGGCAAACAATTAATCGGAGCATTTCCGTCCAATGAGTCAGGCCCTGGATTAGGATTTGCACAACCCTCGGTGAATTCCTTGATTTCTTCCTCTGTTAAATGCCTCAACTGTTCATTAACTCGACGGATCTTACGCCAAGCCAGAAGTAAACCAATTACGAGGGCTAAGACAATAATCGACACAGTGGCGCCCACAATCCACACAGTTTTTGTCGATTCATCTAAAAATATACGCAACTCGCATGAATAATCCGACAGTTCAAGCCAAAAATTTCGTCAATACTCCAAGACCCTTTGGCGTACCTGCAACAACTACGCGGAAGACTTTTCGTGCATAGCCTCCAATTGAGTTCCGTGCTTCACAAATGTAGTTCCCTTCAATTGTTGGTTTGATTTCAAGAAATGTCCAATTCAAACTTGTTCGTGTCGAATTTAAGAAATGTTCCTGTGATTGAAATCATAATCACTCATTGAACATTGCATTAAACAGGGATTTTTTTTTCTAAATCCAATTTTTAGTGATTTTTAATTTTACCTTGTGCCACGCAATTATCGGACGGGGCTCACCAAACACTTCACAGGAAATGTTTTGATCCGTGGCCCCGGATTTGAAAGTAATCGTTTCGAATGTTGAGTTGAAATAAGGATGAATTGGATCTGGACGGAAAAATGAAATAAACCTGATGTATTTAGATTGACCATAGGCGCCGGCGCTTATACCTTTTACCACAATCGAAATGGATTTATTTGTCCAATCCGTAGAGTTAAAGATTGGGGCGAAGCAATACAAAGCATTTGTTTTGATATCAATCAACTGGATTGACTGTGTGGCAACCCTGGCATTAGTTATTCCGTCCAGACTCGAGTAGTCATCTAGAATATGTACAAACGTTAAAGTTTCAGCAAAATATCAAAATTTTCATTAGTCAAAAGTGTAAATCAAACCTGGCGGTAGCAACTGCAGCGCCCCATCAACCTCAACTCCAATCCGATAACCAAATGAATAATAGTATCGAGAAACCCGACATGTCAGATTAACTCGTTCACCAACATAAAAGAGTTGTCGCGGAAGTGGGTCCAGGAAAAGCATATTTTTACCTGTGGTGTCGTCCCATGATAAATCTACATAATTTTACAAAGTTACGCCAGTATCAAATCATCTTATCAACGTTTTCATGTGGTAGCAATGTTCGTATTGTTATTGTTTACGAAGTTTATGATTTCCAGGTTTTCCGTCCGGTGGAAATGAAAAAAAGTATGACAGTGCTCGTCGGACACCATGATGGAAGCAATGTACGAGGGTTGGTCTCAAGGCGTGGCCTGGCTGATCGTTTCGCCAACAGCGACTCGCTGGTTCACAAACTTCGTGCGGCTGGAGAACTTTTACACATGTTTTCTAGTAAATCAATGAAAATTGAATAATTATTTGAAATTTCAGAAATGACAGAAATTTCAGAAATACCTAATTAAATGTTAAAAACCCAACTGATTTCCGTATTCTTCTGAAAAGATTAGCACATGGCATTCCGTAGAGGCATCCTTCAAACTCAAGTTCGCCTGCAGCTCCGTCATCAGTTTCACACTTCCAAACCGGACCGTCTGGTAAATCTTTAACTGTTAGCAACATCTCACAATCCTTGCTAGGTTCTTCGTCCTCCGTTGCTACAAAAATAATTGTAATTGCTAACATGCTGCAAGAAATATGTACCTACCTACCTACGTCCGAATCCGAATTGAGATATGTATTGCTCACCATTGAATACGCTGTCGCGTTCTACAAGCAAATTTGTTCCGTCTCCGGATGGTTTGATAACTACCGTGGATTCAACACTTGCGTTTCCAACTTTTTGACAGGAAACGTATTCCACGCTTTTCACAATTTTAAACGATACTTGAAAGTATACTTCGTAGTGGTACGTTGACGTGTTAAAAAAGTCATCAAATTTTCTTTCGACCCATTGTGTTACTCCACTGATATATCTCCTGGCAACCTAGAATTTACCAGAGATACCACATCATATATAACCAAAAAAGCAGGACATGTTTCAAAACGCCAGGTAATTCAATAGAAGGTAGATTAGGTTTACCTTGTCATAGTCGTAGATCCAGAGTATTGGATAATTAGCTGTACATCTGAGCGTAATTTTGGAATTAATATTTACTAAGACAAGTGAACTAATATCTATGGAGTTATTGATTTTAATTTGTGGTAATTTGATGTCAGTATCTGCAAAAGCTGTGCTAATACAAATGAAAAGTACACTAATGACTCTGGTCAACATTTCGAACGAATTATACGTCTATAATTGCACTACAACTGCAGAATAAATTAAGGGTAAAACTTTATGACAGACTAAGTAAATGCGAGCTTTTTTAGCTTCCATGGAATCAGATATATTTCATTGTCAACTATTAACCACAAACTTCCTTCTTTTATTAAAAGCTTGACTGGGTACCTCTTTTTTTACATTGGAATGGACTTCCCCGTTGAAAATTGATAGGTAGTAATATCATGTTTCGGGTAATTTAAGGAAAGTGTTACTTTATTTGGTGCTCAAATCAAACATAAATTTGCATTCACATGAACTACCAAAAATCTACAATACATATCACGGAGTACATGGCGAAACATGAAGAAAGTCAAAACATAGGTACCTATTATGTCAAAACATCGGATCAAAAGCATCGTAGGGTGAAAACATAGCATAACATATTAAATCATGTAGATAGTACAGAGGGGTGATTTTTTTTTCATTTTGTACCAAGTTTGGCAATTACCTGCGAAGCTCCACAAGGCTATGAAGTAGTGAATGTGTGTATTTTTGGATTCCTATTGAATCAATCTACATTTGAGATTTTAAAGATTTTTAATTGCTTGAAAAGTGTAGAAGTTATCGAAGGCCAAACGTACCCTCTCTGTACATCCGACAGTCGAAATAGAATTTCGCTCGAATCATCCCAACCGCCCTCCAGATCTTTTGAATAATTGATATATAATTTAGTGCATTTACTGTTAATATGTCAACTCATTTCTTGGAACAATGTAAATTGTTTCAAAAGCTAGTCAACTAATTAAAAGAGAAAGTATAACATTGAATTCAGTGTGTCGTATTTTCATTATTAAACTCTTTGTGGGATGTATTTTAAACACACCAGGAGCGTGTAATGGTCGAAACCAATATTGATATATGGAAAAGATGAGATTTGAGGTTTGCTCTTGTGTTCTAATGGTTCAACTAATCAAATTTT
>JAQFYT010000902.1:0-19999 GCA_034694925.1 Ceratophysella denticulata
GCTCACAGGGACACAGGCTCACAGGGACACAGGCTCACAGGCACATCCGACATCCTACGAAAATATATATAAGATTGTTTTAGCAACTTCAAGTAAGTACATGCAAAGATACACGAGCTTGAGGTAGAACGAAACTCAAATGTAGGTTAGATTTAAACAGCGGAACAAATACGCTTGATCAAAATTATTAATTATAACGTGTAATGAAAATAAAATATTTTTGAATTTTCTCTTTCAATGCCGATCAAACCGGTTATTGTTATAAAAGGTAAGTCCGGAACTTTAAATCCCAGCGATTCCATGTTCTGAATTCAATATTGGTAATTCCATATGTAATAAGGGTCCAAATAAATTACAAATTAAATAATTCATAATTTTAGCTTATTAATTATGCTTTTTGAGCCTTTTTAGCTAAGTCTTATTTAACTGCTATTGTTCCGCACAGTATTGCGCACGATAGTTCCAAGGACGCGTCCTATATCTTTTCACAAGCATATTTGAATATCAAGTGGCAACAAGAAAATCATTGACTTTTCAATGTTAGCTTCCGTAATATTACGTAAACAGACGCCACAGTTTGCATATCCTACATTGAATCCAGTTAGTTGAGATATATACAGATTGTATGCGAATAAATATATGTATCATGAAAAATGGAGTCGTATATATAAAAAAAGAGTAATCTGAAATTCCGAACTTTTCTATAAAAAATCACTGAATTTCCCCGGTATAATTCTCACGGAAAATTAGTAAATACACGAACAACACAAAATAGCTTATTTCGACCATTAAATTCCCACTAATGTTTATCTTTCAACAATACTGGTTAGTACAAGGTTAATAATTGTTGTACACATTTATCTTTTTATTAATGTCCTTTTGCTGGGTTAATGTTCCGTTAAATACTAAACTGGTGATTATCGCAATATTTATAGCGATTAGTAATTAACTTGAAATAGATTTCCTGCTTTGCAAGAGTCGTCGGTCGGTTAGAAAGTTACGTAATTTATCATATTTCCTAAATTTAATCAACAAGCTAAACCTCGATAGTTCACTCAATTAATTTAAAGTTACATATTCCATAAATTTTGAAGGTGCTCAATCAGCCCCAACAGAAACATTACAAGAAGAGTTTATTAACATGTTCATGCCCGGTGGGGGTTTGGACTCGGACTATGTCACTCCAGGCTTTTCCAGGCCGTCCCGATGCCCCGTTCATCACGACGACATGAATCTTATTACGTCCATGTGTTCTCATAGTGAATTTTTCTACGGAATGAATCCTAAACATATGACTGCTGTCGGAATGATGAAAGCTGTACTCATGGGTACGCGAACTTTTCCAACAGAAATAATTCTTAATTAAGGAAAATTGTAACACTAAGCCTATTATAGCCGCTAGAGATGCCGAGGAAGTGATTTGTAAAGCCAAGTTTATTCGGAGTACGGGTGATGTAAATCCTCATGTCTGGCTCCGAGGGCTGATGGGAGCTGTCCTTAGTCGACCTGATATGTCAGGGCTCCAGCGACCCTCATTGGTCGAAATGATGCCAAGTATGATGGTCAACAATGTGGTGCTGGATGAGGCTAGGAGGATTGCTGATCTTCCTCGACATTCTCGGGTAAGATTTTCCGTTTGGTTTTTTGTAAAAATATAATTCCATATACACATTCGAATTGGCACAAAAATAGCTTTGTAACCTAAAGCGAATCATAAACTTCATAAATTGGCAAACTACAGTTCTCAGTTAGGTCTTTGGATTCAGAGATTTTAAAGATTACATGAAGCTTACATGAAGAATGCATCTGATGTTGTAGTAGATAGGCTTTGCTTGGCTCAGGATTACGCGACTATTTTAATTTGATACGAGATGTGCAAACGGAAGCTGGCCTATCAATTGCAGTCTTCCCAAGTTTCACAAAACTACAATACGCAGGAAGTTATTTCCGACCTAGCCTTCCGCCGCAGCTTTAAGTGTTTTCTTCTTTTCGCTACCCCCATGAACTTAAACAATAGATACAATTACATGTTTCTAGAAGCGGAGATGGGGCAAAATGCTTATCGAACAAAATAACGGTTTACATCAATGCTGGTAATTTTATGCTACTGGCACAGTCAGTCAGTATTTCAGTATAAATCATTATTATCTGCAGCGTACTGTGCTTCCGAATTCCGAGTTTCAGATGAACAGAAAAATTTCAATTGCAGTTTCACAGGATATTCTTGAAGCTTTTGTATCATCAACGTATAACTTAATTCTCATAAACGTTTCTTGACAGAAAGGTTAACGGTACAAGCTACAAAGAGTTAATCTTTGTAGGCATATTGTTATAAAACTAATTTCACTCTGCACTGCTGCCTTCATACTTGACCGATTGATCATGGTCACGCTCATCCGTGCAAAACATTCCAAGTTGGTGTTACTGACTCAGCTCAGCCTTGCGTAAACCTATATTCCTCCCTGCATGCACTCTCAACTTTTATGTCTCACAACAATTGCAGATTTTTATATTCAGCGTAAAAACTTATGGCTCACGTTTTGTCTGGCTAATGTATACAACCTGTTACCTGTGAGAAGCTTAATGAACCGGAAATTCCCTTAACAGTGCTCCACTTTCGATTTCAATATAGATAAATGAGTCTAGAGCATAATTTGAGAAAACACTTGACATCTAATTAGAACTGTCATATCAGTTACATGGTTTTAGAAAATAATGTATATATTTGGTGATCAAATACAATTATTTAAGCAGGGTAAACTGAAGTACTTTATTTGCAGTTCTGGTTATTTCCAATTACCAAATTGCATTGGCATTTTAAAAATACTTGACTTGGTATTGGATACTTGCCAAAGTAACCAATGTTCAACAATTCGTACTAATTACTAAGAATTTGCAACAGGATTTGGTATAATGTTGAAATGTCGTATGTATAATTCATTTTAGTTCCGCACATCATCACCGTTCGGAAGCGCGCCGGTATGTACACCACTGACCAACTAATCCCCTTAATTATTAGTAGAACTGTTTCCCAGTATCCGTATTGACCATATCAATAGACAGATATGCGTGGTTTATCCGGTCTGACTACCACAGGTACAGGCAGTAGTTGTAGTCTATAGGTTCCTTGTATTACACGTAGACCAATTAAAATAATGCGTAATGAATTAACTTAAATAATTCTTATGCCTTCGAATGACCCATTCCATTGCACAATAGGGTGACGGATGTGTCGTAGTCGACGGAAGCGTGGGTCGAGATAACGGAATTGAGAACCTTCTCTGGTATTTCCGTGAGGACGTCATGGTCAACTCTCACCACTGGTACTGGCATTTGACCAATCCTTTCCGACCCATGACCACGCCTACATTTCCGGTTCGACCGGACCGAAGGGGTGAACTCTTCTACTATGTCCATCATAGTATGCTTGCCAGGTAAATATTTAAGGAATTTTTAGGAGGGCGAATAATTTCAATACCTTGGCTTAGGCTTAACTTTTAATTAATCATATAGGTATCATAGCGAGAGATTATCAAATGGATTACGCAAGGTACAACCGCTTAAGATCAACGAGGGTACTATCGTGGAGCAACACTACATTCCGCATTTGGACGAAGCCAATTCTGGAAATCGGTGGACACCTAGACCTCCCAATCGGAGAGTTACTGTAATCCTTGATACAATTTATAAATTAGGAATGAATACCAAATTAAGTTCTTGGTTCACATTCCGGTCGTTCTTGATTCCCAGGACGTCCAAGACACCCGAGATCCAAATATGACTGTCGTCTCTGTCGTACGCGACCGAATAGTTCGACAACAGAGGATTATTGATGCTATCCTAGATGGAAACTTTATTGGCGTAAGGAATTTCAATAAACTGCTGCGGCAGTCGGAAATAAAACCACTACTACTTATATAAATTTTAATCAAATAGGCTGACGGCAGAGTAATACCGCTCATGAATACTCGGGGCATTGATTTGATTGGCGACGTAGTGGAAGCTTCCATTTGGTCAGTGAATCCCGGTTTCTACGGTCAGTTCGGTGTTCACAATGAAGGACACATTATACTTGGATTGATTCAAGATCCGCAGGGTGTCCGCGGACTCCCGCCGGGCGTCATGGGAGACGCGGCCACTGCAATGAGAGATCCCATCTTCTATCAATATCACAGTGTGCCGATTGAGAGTTTATTCGATAAGCACAAACATTCACTTACGCCCTATACACCAACTGGGGTAAGACATAACCCATCGAAAGTCACGTACAAAGGTACACTTATAAAAAACTGGTCACCAATCGTTTGAAACTTTTTGACAGGGTGATTTTCCTTTAACGTGGCCGGGAGTCACGATTACCAAGGCCAATATAGTTTCCAGAAGCGTTACCAATGGTGAGCCGCATTTGAATGATTTGACGACATTCTGGAATCATGCTTCTTACAATTTGGCTGGAGGCTTGGATTTCAATCGCACACTTTCTTCCCCGATTGAAGTTTGTTTGAGGCATCTGGATCATGATCCATTCGAATATGTGATTGATTTTGTAAGTTTTAATGAATACTCCAATACCAGCGAACACTGGCATTTTAATGAATTGGAAATTACATTGTAAATTATGCCCTTTAGGAGTTGGATCAATTCGTTGCATCGAAACTAGCCACCGTGAGAATTTTCATGGCTCCGCATCTCAACGAAGATGGCCGCCCTTACACGATGATGGAACAACGATATATATTTTTTGCCTTGGATTCGTTCACAGTTAGAGGTAAGGTGCTCTTTTAACTTCCAGATTTCCTAACATTAGCGAATGAATTAGTTATATATGCGGGAGCAGTTTCATAAAATAATTTGGTACGTGGGGTTTTTTGTATAACGCGACAGAATCAGTAATGTTTAATACACAATTGAACGGACACAGATTACGTCAAATAGATTTCCTATTGAAATTGAATATGTTCAAAATCCCAATGAAATCCACTATTTTAGAGTCAATTGAATCGCTCCTATTTTCAGTTATTCCTGGAAAGAATCGAATTCTGCGAAAGTCGCTGGATTCCACACTTACAGTGCCATGGCCGCAGAGGCTGGATGAACATACGCGCGGAGTCACTAGCCAGACACAATATTGCGGCTGTGGCTGGCCACAACATTTACTTATTCCGAAGGGTAGACCAGAGGGTATGCTTTTCGACCTCTTCATAATGCTCACAAACGGGGAAGAAGATGCGGTGCCTCAACTCCCTGTTCCCGCCGGTACTCCAGCCAATACCTGCAAACCCGCTCCTATCTATTGTGGTATCCAGAATCAGCTTTATCCCGACAGCAGGCCCATGAACTATCCCTTCGATCGACTGCCATATTCCGTACAGGATATTCGTGTGTCGCCTTACGGAGAACGAATAGTTGGTGGACCACGGAGGGTGAGGAACTTGGCGGAATATGTCAACGGAGTTCCCAATATCGCCACTTTCCAGGTAAGGCTTTGTCAATTTAAGTGCATCTTTGTTATTCCACGCGTATTCCTCGTAACAATACATTTCTCAAACCACTTTTTTCACAGGTTCGGATAACACACTCCGGCATCTAAAAATCAATTAGCCTGAAACAACGAGAACGGCAAGTAATCTCGACGGCAGTAATCTTTTTTTTTACAAGAAACCAAAATGAAAATAACTCGTTTTTTTGCTGTTATGTTCCGCACAAATCATTACTTATTGTGTACATCACAGTGCTTTACCACAGGCGACTTTTACTTACTTCAAGTGACATATGCTCTAAAGTACCTTAATAAGTATATTGTTCCTTAGGTGTGAATAAAGTACTTTTGTTAACGTTTAAGAAAATGGAGTGGAAATTGTGTTGTTTTCTGATATGAAAGTCCAATATTTACTGCAATTTTAATTTGAATCAGTCGAAAATATCCCCTTGGAATGCGGTTGATCGTGTGAATGTAATGATTAGATTATTAGTGGTTCATACAACTGCATACATTTTGCCATTGCAAGTTGCAAGCTCAAAACAATCCTTGGTCTAGGCCGGTAAGTGATTCTGTGTTTCCTCGGGTGGAAAAATCTGATTGAGCTTGTTGATCAATGGCCTGTATTTGGTTCGACAAAAGAGGTTAAATCAGCAAGACAATAATTGTATCCACACTGATTGAAGGCAATGGATCTTACATAAGGAGAACAAAGGTATCCTTGAGCATATCCTCATTTACTTTCTGGATTTTCTCCGCGAGCTCCGGAGTGACTTCTTGAGCAATTTCCTGGAGCTCCTTGAAGGAAGACTCCAGGATTTCTTGTACCCCAGCCAGTGCATTCGTGACGCTGGTCAAGAGCTCCTCGAGTGTTATACCCAGAAGGGAGTAAATGATATCTGACACGGAGTCCATAGTTTGATTTTCTCTGGTAATGGCTGGGAGGACTTTGGTCAGCTGCTCTTGAAATGGCTATATCAATTCAAAACGTTCAAAATTGATTAACGTCAGGTTAATCAACAATGGAACAAAGAAAAGCTTTGGATTATCAGGTAAATCTGAGTATCAATTGTCTACCTCCATAATGGCTAGTACGGTCGTAAGTGCCTGGTCAATAATTCCACTAAGTTCGTCTGCAACGCTTCCGTCCACATTAGCCAAAACTTCTTTCAAAACTTCCACAGCTGCCACAATGAAATCTTCCATCCCGATAAAAGTGACGCTGATCAACTTCAAGAGCTGAGCTAATCATTCAAATATTTTAGTACTTGTATATTCAATTAAGTACATAATTGCACGTAAATTGACCACAAATGTGACTAACCAGCAGTAATTCCAAGAATTTGTAAAATCAAGTCAGTCAGCCAGTCCTTTGGTGTAATGGGTACTACGGCGTTGGGCCGGACTTCCAAAGCTACAGATTGCATAAAAGTTTTACATTATGCAGATCAATGCAGCTATTGTGCTTAGTGCTATTATAATGTTGTGTAATTTTTTATACCATTTTGTTGACTTGATTCGGGAAGGCTTGCGGCGAAAGCTACACCGGCAAGTGCAAGTAAAAGTAAAATCTTCATTACAGCGCGTTTGACGCAATTGGAACTAATTGATGCGGAACAGTAAGAGCTTGAACGTTTTCCAAACAAGTTTTAATTAGAAATAAGCATTCCAATACTCAGCTCTCACGGTTTTTAGCCTGGTTCATATCAATTTCTTATCATTGTGAATCACTTTAATTGCTCACTAGATGTGTGATAATTGCGTGATAAGAGATTAGGACATTAAACTAAATTATTTCCACCAAATCACATAAGTTTGGCAGGGCAGTGATAGTGCTCCTGATTGGGCTCAGGTGTCCACAAGAAGCATTATTATAATTATAATAAATGGCTAGAACGTTAGCCCAGTGACACTTTTGGCTTTTGTCACACAACATAGTTTGTGCGGTGTCACTATCTCTACACATTGTTGGGCTCGAAGTAGATAGGACAACCTGTTATACATAGTTGGTACTGGATGCCGATGCATTGATACTCGGATTGATGACAATGACACGCTAGTCAAGAGTACAAAACGAAACCTGACTATCTATGAAAACGAAAGTCATCCAGTCATGAGATAACACTTTACTCAAAAGTAACAAAGTTTTTTTTGTGTTTGTATGTAAGGCAATTGCACTACCATTAAGTCACTTAACCGCGTCCGTCTGCAGTACTTACGCCGTTTTGCCACTTGCTCTACCAACCCAATACCCAATGTAACTTCATGAAATGGGAAAATGTGTGAAAATGCTATTAGATTGGAAATGCCCACTAAAACAATTAAATAATTCTCGCTTGACACACCAAAAAAAGGCTTTCTCGCCACACGCTTGCCGAATGCATGACTCTCTTATTTATTGACGATAAACTCCACAGTATCACTGCAGGTAGTAACCGCAATAGTACTACACCTGTGGTGGACCAACGTAATCCACACGAGTGGACGCAATCGAGAAAATGCCAAACTGTAAATTCAGTCTATTTTAGGTTGATTTATGATCATAACACTAACAAATATGTTGTGAATCACCTCAATACTACAGATTCGTTTACTCAGGTTCATGTTTGATAGTAAACCTCACGTAGGTTATCCTTATTTAATCGTTTCAAGTTGTAACTGGCATAAGAGGTGATTCATTAAATTCGTGATTGGAATCAATATCCGGTTCCCATTTTAACACGGTTATTCCCATGAAAGTTACATTGTTGTACATATGAGCACTTCGTACTTCCTATCCGTGCCCTCCACGTGTGTGGCTGTGGCTATCCATATGCAACCAATTTTACTGTTTAATGGAATCAAGTACAGCAAAATCCATAGACTTCGTTTCGTTAGCCAAAATATGACAAAAATTCTTGAATACCTGGAATTAATGAGTTTTTGGTTGTCAGGGGTATCCCGTCTCGATTCATGAATATTATACCTTCATTTATGCTATAACAAGCATAATAACATGAAAATCCGTTTCTTCAAACTGAACCGCTGCAACACATAAGTTTCAAAGATACCAAATTTCAAGTTTCGTGTCCTTTAAAGAAATCCGTTTGTGTCAACATCGTATCACAGCATTCATTGTGGTTATTCGGAGTGAAAGTATGGAGGAACCGAAGACGCGCACGTGTCAAACATCCGTGAATATGGATTTGGAAGTTGAAAAGACGGAGGGAAAGTTGGCTCATTCGTGTGAAACTTCCGTAAATATGGATTTAGAGGGTGAAAAGATGGAGAAAAAAACGACACGGACGTGTCAAACCTCTGTGAATATGGATTTGGAAGCTGAAGAAACCTCGTCCGATGAAGAAGAGAGTCCTGACGCCATGCTTGGTGGTCTACGACTAGGAATCAGCACAATTCGAAAGCATACCAGAGCTGCTGTTGGAAAAAGCGAGACTGCAGAGTCCATGAAAGACATGATCCAACGTATCGAAAGCTCAACGCTTTCACTCATTCGCGGTGAGAAAATGTTCCTCCAGACAGCAACGATTGTTGCTGGAATTGTGGATGACGTTATAACGGACTCGGAGGACGATGACGTGGTTTTCGATCCAAATTCAACGGTTAATGCGCACAAACAAAAACTCGAATTTCCTGGACCGGAAAAACTCCTGATGACGCGTGAAAAAATGGCTGGAATGCTGGATGATCGCATGAAATCCTACGAGGCTAGCCTAACCAAGCTCAGTTTAGAAACACACCCAAAATACGTGGCGCTTCAGAAAGAAATTACACTGGGAGAAGAAGATTTTGCACGAATTAATGATCCTGCCCCGTCGGATTGTCAGGGTGGCACTGATATCGAAACACATGGAATTAGATGTGCTGATGGAAGCACTGATACGGACTACGGTGAAGAATCGGACGGAAACGACGAGTCAGTTTTACCATCGAGAGATCCTATTTCAAAGAAATGTATCATGAATCCAGTTCGTAACAAGCACTGCAATCACGTCTTCGAGGAGGACTCCATTCTGGATTTCATTGAGAAAAATCCCGGTGGTCGGTGAGTTGTGCTCGAATCGAACTCAATGCAATTTTCAATATCAAGCTGCTTTGTTCGACACAATATTATTCTTACGAATATTTCAGGTGTCCCATGTTCCGATGCTTGAATCCGAAAGCCGTGGAGGAAGCAGACCTAGTTAAGAATACGAATCTCACAACCCGGATTCGGAGCAAGAACACGAGCGGGCATTATTAACATTCAATTCAGTAACGATAATCACAGCTCTTTAGTCTGAACAGAATACAATAACTGAATTATTATTGATTAAACTGTAATTCCGTTGCATAAGTATTCCAGATACCAGAAGACCTGCTTCTCAATTCCATCCAAATCACAAAAGTTATACATATAACCAATTATTTTGTTATCACATATTATACAATTTTTCTATAATCACTAATTTACGTTCAAACGTCATGCATTCCACTTGGCACTTTAGCACGGGTTGTTTCCAGTAACCTCGAAACTGCATATAAGTATTACGTACATAGGTAGGTATCTATTTAGCGTGCATATTTTTGTTTAACATAAATTACAAGTAAACTGTTTCTCAAAAGATCGGCTGCTCTTTATGTGCAAATTAAGTTTGTCCACAGCGTGAAAGGCCATAGAATTCGATTTGAAGGTTGAATTTGAATTCAGATCACTGAAGCACCAAATATATCATATTTAAGAAAATCGGTACTATTGAAGCAAGATTAGTCGAAGTAAATCTGAAATTTAAATCATTCTCATATACTTCAGAACTTGCTTCTGAATAACATTGTGAATTTGTTTGGCAAATAGAATTTCAGGACTTGTTTTGAAACAAGCTGCAAATTTTATGGAAGAATTCCAGCCGAGTAGACTCCGGAAGTGTATTAGACTCGTGTGGCGTCGGCACGGGTAACGATGTGTCGTAGGATGGACCCAGTCCCGCTGAAGTCGGAGGAGAGACGCAAGGTCACCCAGGCCAATAGCAATGAAAACAAGGCTCACCGGAAGCTTGGATAACTGAATCATGACCTAGACAGCGAATGAGCGATGAATTAAAGAAAATTCTTGTCGGAACGTCAAAGCATGTTACTAAACCTGGTAACAAAGTGTGAATACTTTTAGGCGTTCAAGCGTTAGCGCGCACAGCAAATTTTCTTCTTCTTACGTTCATGGCGTCTTCCAGGTCAGAAATCTCCCCATGTGTGAAAATGAAGGCTACATAATATTCGCATTTTCCATCGCGGACGGTAAGTAGAGCCATTAAGTCGTTTAGTAGTGGAGTAAGTAACGTCGATTTTTTGTACAATTTAGAGGTCGACACAGAAGTAGGCATACAGTTGAAGCTTTGGTTGTCTCCGTCGGAGAGCTCTATGGAAGCCATTTTGGCGGCAAGCAGTGCAGCACTAGGTAGAGAAAGAACAGCGTCGTTTTCGACAATCCTTACAATAATTTCTATAAACCAACCTAACCATGTTTTTCAAAATAATTAAACAATAGCAGCATTACTTATAGTTTTCCATAAGGGCTTCCATGTACTGCTCCTGCTCAAATGTAGCAACAAAAGGACTCATCTTGGAATCTCCAAAACTGTAGAATACCGAGTCTCCTTCCATAATGCCGGAAACATATTTGGCCGTTAGATGTAGGGCTTCCTCATACGGTGAACTACCGCCAACGGAATCGTGTAGGCTTCGTTTGTGTAATGCTATGTTCCAATTTGAAGCTGTGTGAAACAACGATAAAATATTAAATATTCCAAATCAAATGCTGCAAAATCAGCAAGTATTGTTAAAATCATGTAAAACTCACTTGAATAGTCCACAGCAAATATTCTACGGAGAACGAGACCCCTGCTAATATAATCTTTTATAGGACTAAGCTTCAGTTCTGAGCATGTCTTAACGACCATACCCAGTTTACGAGAGATCTAGAATGAAACAAAATTGATTAAAACTAATTTTTATCTTACGTAAGCTACTACATAGGATAAGTCGCAGTTCGGCAAGCGTGTACCTTCCCGTCCTTGGTTTGTATAATTCCAAGAACTGGTTCTTTCTCAATAAGCAACTTTCTCAGCGTTGTTAACGCAAATCCCATTGGGGTTGATCCCAAAAGTCCTGCAGGCTTCTCCGCATTGTAGAGCGCCAATTTTAGAACCCGCTCCAAGTCGCCATTGCAGAGTTTTGCCAGCGGCGTAACGATTGGATGCCAGTAGTTGTACGGTGAATTCGGCTCAGGATCAGAAGTCTCGCTCCGATGAATGAGGGTGTAGGGTTGAGGAAGCTCGAAGCGAGTGTCTTCGTTAATTTTGAGGAGCTCGACGTAATATCGTGAAGTGCATCTCTTTGACCCAACCCTACTGAGGCCGAATTGAAGAAGCAGCGATTTATCATCGAATTCAGGGTTCAGTATTTCGGCTCGCAGGAAGCATTGTCCAGGGTCAATAGGGTCGTCCTCTTCGGAGTAGTAAATCGGTGGAACCTGTATGACGAGACCCTTGGATTTGCAGGTAAGAAGTGTCCCTAAATTCGTTTCGGCAACTCCGATCGTGTTGAATGGCCTTCCCGATACTAGAACGTCCTCAGACATGTCGCGGATCTCGAATTTCAAAGCAATCGCATCGGCGTCCTGGACATCGTACTGGAGATGCATCTATCGGGAAAAAAATACCAGTCATATTGCATAAATTAACCCAAGTACTTATGACGCCCGATTACTTTTGCATTACTTGCTTTACCTTCATCGCAAAACTCGGACTTATTTCTTTAAACACAGTTTCGGTCACGCATTTCTCAATCCATTGCAATGCTCCTGGAGGTTTCCAGAAACCCACGACGGTAATGGCAATGCGTTTGCTCGAAATTCGTCGTCGAACACGGCCTTCTTTGAAAGAGTGGAAATAATCGACATCCCTGTAAGATATTACACATTTTTAGCAACATGAAGCAATACTTATGGAATACATAAACAGTACATCAAGACAAGATCATTATCACAGTCATTAAACACGATTAACTTTCAAATTACTGTAACACTATGTAGATTCGCGACCATAAACTCAGGTAACCATAAAATACGTATTACAGTAACTACGTCGCAGGGGTATTTCAAGGATTGAACAGGGGTGAGAGTTACAATTGATTCAATTCGGCACGCGTTAGTTACACTCGAGGAATCAATGCCTAATCCATTTACTACATACATGCATCCGATTACTGTAGTAGGTAGGCGTTTACATTTATTTACTCTTGGGACCGTATCAGAGTGCTATCTGTCATTGAACATGGGTTAGGGTTAAGTCAACCAGAACGGACGCTAATGAGATTGGAGATTTTGATTTAGCTTGCTCAGACACATTATTGTAAATACATAATGGAATTTTTTTATGCTTACCAAAGGGCCATGAATATCTCAACATTCTGCTCGTACGATAAGAATTTGTTGGTTGATTCCAGTACTACTGGAGCATCTGCAGATTCCAGGCTTCCAGCACTCGAATTACCGTCTCCCATCCTGACTCCTGCTTGGCTGCTGATGGCTCTTCCGCCCACAATAAATATTTACAGTCAAATGCCCTTTGATTAAGTAGGTGTTGACACGGCACACGAAAGCCACGCAGTAGCCACCAGTCGTCCGCCTACATTTAGAACTCTGAGATTCATAGAATAGTAAAGTTGCATGAGAATGGTCTCCTCGAGACCGAAATTCGCATTTCGCACAAGAGAAGACGCGAATGGATGGATCGATAATCCATTCACTTCTTTATAACACGCGAGAGAGCGGATGACCTTCCAGTTCCATATCCAATCCAGCTTCCAGGTCCAGTGTCCTAGAATAGTGCCAGCCTTGCGCGTCCTATAACCTGCAAAAGCGTGCGTCTGTCTGTAGTCTGTAATCCCAGCCAAGCCAACGCCAACCCAATCCTGCGGAAGTCCCGGCATCCTGACTCTCAATTTATGTGGGCCAAATGCTGAGTAAATAGAGCAAACAGACCGAAATCTAAACTACAGATATTGTTTAGTTTAGGTCTCTCTGGTCTGGAAGATCTAAGCTTCAGGCCAGCCAAGAAGAGCTTGTGTTACCAATGTTATGATGAGACTCCGATCCTCGATCCCTGGTGAAAGCAAAAGCCA
Source organism: Ceratophysella denticulata (assembly GCA_034694925.1). NCBI lineage: Eukaryota > Metazoa > Arthropoda > Collembola > Poduromorpha > Hypogastruridae > Ceratophysella > Ceratophysella denticulata. Next base: position 13,634 of record JAQFYT010000902.1, read on the forward strand.
AGCCTAAGCCTACACACATCGTTAGGAGAAAATCCGAGCTTTTACTCCGGCAGTCACAGCACTCGAAGCATTCAAGAGTAATGATACGTGTAAACATCTGAAATTATTAGAATTGACGATGTGCTACTTACGCTTGGTTCGGCACATAGAATTAGGATAAGTACGGCAAACAGCAGTAGCAGTACAGATCTATCATTATGCAAGATTATTATATCCGGTACGTTGCTTGTTTGACTTTTCAAAATGAATCATGCGAGCAAGAGCAAATGAGACCGAATGCATGGGCTATTTTGAGATGAATAGATACTTTCCCAACTTTGAACTATGAGAATGAGGGGTACAACGAGCACTGAAATAAATAAAATATACGACTAGGTAGGTACCTCAAGTGAAAATCAAACTAGTCCTAAATACATGTTACGGTATATTTAAATTTATAGTTACGTAGTTATACGTACCGCTCCTTTTTCATTCTGTATTACCGTTGAAAAATCTCATAATAGTATTACAGATATTTGCGTTTAAAGGTTTATTATCCGTGAAATTAAATACGAAGGTACCGGTTCAAACGTTTTATACCCTTCAAAATCGATGTGTCTTTTTACATTGATATGAGTTTTAGAAACGTAAATAAAAAACCAAATGGAAAATCAAACACGAATCCACCTTATTCTTTTTTCCATCAAACAAATGATATCGTCCAATCAATAAATATTACAGAATTATATTTAAAATTCTCAGTGGCATGTATCAGTAGCAATACTTAGGTACTCAGTTGTTGATTATGAAATAATAACTTTATAATGCAGGAAAACAATACTTTGGGTTAATAATTAATTACTTTTCTTCAAGGGTCACCCACATTAATAGTGTAAATTTTATTAATAAGAACTAGTGTCTCAATTGTCAGTGATCAATCAATACGAACTCTCCAGAAGCCTCTCGTACATTGCACATTACTATAATACTAATTTGTCACAAGAATTAAAATACAATATGTACAACTTACTTCTATAGGAGACTCGACATTTATGTTCATTCATGAGTAGATGAATATAGATTTGTGTAAAATCTTGAAGTCATACCACCACCACGCCTAAACTTGAACTTATGAGTTGGGTCTGAATGTTCGAATAAACTTGACAGCCTGATCATCAATATTGGTGAGGATTTCCTTCCGAAAGAGTTCTCGTGGACTTGTATGGAAACGATCCGAGAACTTGATTGAAGAATCCCACTTGAGTAGACTTCGGAAATGAATCACAGAAATTATTTTACGACAGGGATATTCACCCGTCTGGGGATGCGTCCAGTCCTTCTCAAGAGAAATGAGTTGATTGAAATCCCCCATACCAATTCCAATAAAGATGAGACTCACGGGGAGCCGTGCCAGGCTCAATATTGCCTGCAATAGTCAAATAGTTTCATCAACTTTCTCCTTGATTTCATCTTTTCTTATTTCATGGACATATTGGAAACAACGTAGCTAGGTACTTATTTCCTTTGCTAGTCAGGAAAAGAGAATGCAAGCAAAAGCAATATCAATTCGCTCCTTTGGAGTTTTCTGACATTAAATTCAGTTAATTTCACTTCGAACTCGGAATTGGGATGGGAAATGAGAGTTGAAACAAGTTTTTAGCAAACTAAAATACTTAAGTACGATTCTGTGATTAAGCAAGAAACACAGTTGTAAAAGTTTTAAAAACTAATTTCCAAATTCAGTTTCTCACAAGTTTATAGCTGAGACTGGAGTACTTGATCTAAAGTTCAGTATAAAAATATCGTATATTACTTCACGCCTAATAAAAAGCTCGTATTACAGAGATTATAGACCTTCAATTTTTCAATCAAATCCACAAAATTCAAAATCGGACATTGCTCTACGATAAGATCTTAGCATGTATGTTGTTCGAGAATCGTAGCTGACCAATAATATCAAAAATTACTACCGCCTGCTTGTCCACCGCATATTTAAGTTGAATTAACGCTGACCCTAAATACATATCCCCTAACCGTAAATTGTAAACACAGTCGAACAGTAAATACCACCCACCACTTAATAGTACCTAGTACTTCGGTAGGTTAAATTAAAGCTCTGCTTTTGTGTTCATAAACTGCTGTTTTAATTGTACTTACTTATATACAATAGACGGTATTCACTAAAAGGCCGTAATATGGAAGCACCCACATAGAATGCTTTGGTGTAGAAAACAATATACGCGAACAAATAGACAAAGGAAAGTAAGCAACTCTCCTGTGTTCAATCCGAAAACTTACGAGTGTTTCAAGTATCCTTCATAACGAAATTGATGTTGCTTTTATATTTATAAAGTAACGTAAAGATGTTTACCTTCATAGCGTTCTCAATATCCGAAATGACTCCATCAGTTAAGATGAAGCAGGTGTAGTACTCCATTCGGTCATCGCCACGAACCGAGAGAAGGGCAAGAATATCATGTAGCAAAGGAGCCAGTAATGATCCGGCTCGCGAGCTTCCGCCGATGGGTGCACAGGCGGAAGCGAGTTCATCATGTGTTAATTTGAATGCTGACATCTTTGCTACACACAGGGCCTCTCTAAATATTGATATAGAATAAAAATTTTATCTTCAGCGGTGAACCATCAGTAATCTTAAAATGTCAAATAGGTTTGGGTAAAAACAGACAGAACCCTACATACCGATAATTGTGTAGTAGATCAGCCAAATGACTTCTATCTCGGATCGTGGCGACGTATGACTCCATTTTTGCACTCCCAAAATTGTAAAACACCGCGTCTCCTTGTGCAAAATCAGAGATGACATCTGCAGCCATCTCAAGACCCTCTTCATATGGTGTCCTCCCACCATTTGCTTCATGCAGAGGACAGCCGTGTAACTTTGTATTCCAATTGGATGCTAAATGATCATAAGTAGTAATTACGGTAGGCACGACCAGCTGGATCGTACAAGTTCAAACGGCTACACAAATATATTCTTACTTGAAAAATCGACACAATAGATTCGACGTAGGGAAAGACCCTTGTTTTTGAAATACCAGACCAATGGATTTTGCATGAACTGAGAGCATCGAAATACTTGTAGAATGACCTTTCTCGAAACCTGAAAAAATTACAAAATAATTCAGTTACTTATTATCAAAATATTAGAAACTACAAGACTCATCACAAAACAGAAACAGATGATACAGTAGTACCAAGTAAACGTAATCAAATAGAAAAACGAAACAAATACCTGAAAAATAATAACTTGTAAATATTCATATGTACAAATACAAATGACGAAGAATGAGACAGGAACTGAACAATTTGAAATGTTTCGTTAGTAGTAGTAGTTTGAAGAGCTCGTTGTGGAAATGATACGAAATGAACTATTGGTAGCGACGGCCAAGAAACTCAAGGTAGTTGCAGTGGGTGCTGACAGGGTTAGGGTCAATCTCCGGCAGTGTTCTTCCTCTTCTATTGCGTGTTCCATTTTCACTTGCCCCGCAGAGGTCAGGATTGAATGGCGAAAGAGATGTTTGGGAACTAGCGTTTATAGTATTCGCATTCGCACTTTTGGAGGGTGTGGTTGCCATTACAATAATTTGATTTGGGTTGATAGCGCCGAGACCGTCAAGCTCAAGGTCAAGGTTTTTGCGGCAATTAGGGATTTGTTTGGAAACCTGTTGTCGTTGAGATTCATCAGAGCCTTGGGATTTAGACAGCTTCTTCAAACGGTCATAGAGCGTTCTATCAGGAATCTTGAAGACCCTAGCAGCTGTTTTTACATTCATACCTCCACGACAAGCAGCAACAGCTGAAGAAACCTGAGCAGCGGTGTACTGTTTGTATTGTAGCTTTAGTTTAGGTGTTCCTAGGATCGGAACATTAGCCTTAGCCTTAGATGACCCACTTGATTGAGGTGAAACGCTGGGACTGTCAAGGCTAATCGTAGTATCACCGGAAGATCCGGACTCGGATGAAGGTGAGCCATGAATTGATTTCCAGGTTCTTGTTTGTTTCTTGCCACCATTAATTGGCCTCGGTGTATTCATTGTATCTTTTTGAAAGTACTTCGCTGTCGTTACTTGTGGAAATATCATTCCGCTGTTCAATTTTTTTAAATCCTTGACAGGGTATCCTTGCGTTGCTTGATTCCTGGTTTTGTGAGCAAGATCAAGCGGTTGCTTTTGCTTTGTACTTGACTTCGTCGCTGTTTGCTGCTGTGGATGACGTGAGCGTTGATAGTTGACAGTCTCAGACTTCTGGTTGTCCTGAAAGGCAGGGTTTCCAGGCTTGACTTGTTGAAGGGCTTCAGCGATGGAAACGAATCCTTTCACTTTGAGGATTTTTGCAGCTTTGAGAAGACTTGCCACCTGGTCAGAATGAACATTATTTATTTCTCCCGTATACATCCATTCCAAAATAGCCTCGAGGTTGTCGAAGCCAATTTCGTTATAGCCATCGACGTCGATGAACAAGTCCTCGGCACTTGAAACATTCTGGTTCACGGCAAATAGTCTCTCGAAGTAAAACGAGGAAGCAGAAAGGACGACTCGATGACACTGAACTGTCCGGCCACCGCAAACAAGGGTGACATCGGCGAAGGCCCCCATCCTGAAGAAGTTTAAGAATTGATCCTTCAATGCCAATGCATGATTATTCCACTTCACAATTAAAGACTTCCGGGGCATCTCCATCCTTCGAAAGCTGTCGATATGAAACCAAGGATTTTCGGCTAAAAGTTGCAAAGGCAAATGAAGTCGAGAATATTAGAATATATTACAACCTTTTCAGGAAAATAACTTTCACCTAGTTAATATTGAACAAGGAATGAATATAGTCTAAGTCTTATCTACTTAATTCATAATGATGAACGAAATTCTGTAAAAAAGACTTAGCGCAATATGATGTTCAACGGTATTTAAGAAGATGAAATGATTTCTTGTTAGCTTGCTATGTCTGTACTGTACTGTAGGCAGGGAGAAGCTAATCGAATTCCCCTTCGTTTCCGTCCATTATACGTAGCCAGTTACTGCGTACGCCAGTTTAAGCTAAAAATGTTGTGAGAATAACTTTGTTTTATTGAGAAAACGTAGTAAATCTAGTCGTTTCATTCATTGTTTACTAACGAATCATTACAATGAAAAACGTGTTTTCCTATTTTTCAACAATTCAAGCGTTACGAGTGACGGTGACGGGAACCTGTACCAGTACATTTCAAACAAATGTTAAATAACGTAACATTAACATAACTAACGAAAGTATAACCCAGTGTGTCAGCTGGCGTAAACCAGCGTGGACATGTCATATGTAATTCGATATTCCTACCTATTTATTATACTGCGTATCGTGAATAATGCTGTAACTAACTTAGACACGGAAATAAAGGTCAAATTCAAATTCAAGAAAACGCACCCATCTTTTGTATGCATGTTTATATATGTATATGTACTTTTGCATGTTTATATACGAGTTTAAAGCGATTGCACAACAGGAGAGTGGAAACAAGTCCACGTGTTCGACAATTAAGTATGGATGTCTTTTGTCCGTACTCTTTCATTAAAAATTTCACATTAAACATGAAACTAGAGAAAATGTAATGAAATGAAAATATATTTTAAATGAAAGTGATATTTTCGCAGAATGAATAACGTCTTGCCTTGCTGGTCCCAGTTCGTTAGTACTCAACTCTATTGAAAATACTTGAGCATTTAGTCCCTATAAGTACACTAAATATTACATAAATGTAAAACTCGTCATCCGTCGCTCGTGTCATCACGCTTTTTGCGAACACACACACGTTAAACGCCTGCGCGGAGGTGCCACCGGTAGTCATGCAAGATGCGAGTCGCAAGTCTGTTACAGAATTTAATTCAAATCATCGAATATATAAATATCTGACGTCTATCGTTTATAGATAGGCGAAAGGTTGAAGGTCAAAGGTAGAAAGCTGATACAAATCAATACTAAATGAAGCTGTGCGGTCAACAACGGTTTCAAGTTGAACATGAACGAACGTGGATTTGCTGACCTGTTGCTTGCTGAGTGTGAGCAGTCAGCAGTTGGCAGTGAGTGACCTGGTTTCCGTACCGAAAGCGATGGGACTATCAACTATGGGACAGTCAACAGTCAACAGTCAACAGTACAGTTGACAATGGGCAATGCAATGTAAGTTGTAAGTTCAATTCTAACTTCAAACTTCCGGAAGCGGGAGGGCCACCAGGTCAGCAGGTGAGGTGAAGGTGTGGTTGTGACGTTGTGGGTGGACAGTGGGTTTTGGTAATATGCGCCCCATTCTGAGCCCCTTCTGCGCCCCAACAACGTTGCAACATTCATTTACTTAGGTTAGGTTTTCCGGAACGTACGCGGAGGATTTTCTTAATT